>JAAWWB010000216.1:0-32816 GCA_018804465.1 Populus tomentosa
TAAAATCTGTGTAGAAACTCTTCATTCAGCCCCTTTATAGTGGATTTTTAACCAAAATTAATATAAAATGAATTATGATATTTTACCATAATAAATTCCCTTCATTTTCAGCCATAATTATCTAACATAAAACAATATTAAGCCTTTTGGCTTTGAATTTGATATTCTTTAATCTGTAAAACTGTTCAAATTGATGAAGAATATATGGGCTGGACAAACTAAATGATTGATAAAAAATAATTTTTTATGGGCTAAGGAATTATAAACTCAAACTTAGGTCCAAAATAGGTTAGCGGTAAAAAACATAATTATTTTATAGTTAAAAAAATTATTTTACAATAAACTCAAGCTTAGACTCGGCTTGAAGCCCAAGCACGAGCTGAGCGCATGCATGTAGCTTAAGCCTACAACCCACTTTACTTAGGTCCTCTTTCCCTTAAAATATTAGGTACATTTCAGGCCCAATTTTAATTCTTTATATTTTCACTATACAAATAATAAGAAAATCTTTTTTTTTTCTATTTGGAATAGAGTTTTTAGGTTTCATAAACACATATCAACCAAGAGTTCATTCAGATCAATTTTTTAGTCACTCATAATTTATTTGAATGATATTAATGTTCCATGTTAAAAAACTATTGTTGGAGAATAATTTCAAACAAAGTTTTAATCTTAAAAGTGAGCGAATATCGCTTTTAACTTGATCTTAAATGTATTCATTAACCATGTTTAAAAACAAAGTTTCTAACATCTTTTCCATCAAACAAACTATGGTACAATACTTTTTTGTCAAGATTTATGTTTTGTGATTTATCTTTCTTTATAACTCAATGTTTAATCTGTTGCATAATATATTTTTAACAAGTTTTATTGCTTTTTAATAGCTATACACTGTCATGATTTAATGTTTTCTTTATTATTTTTTTAAGTGTTAATTATCCTCATTTTCCTCTCAATATCTACTAACTTTTGCTAGATATAAAACCCTTGGTTGTTAGGATTCTTTTTTAGAATCCTAATATTTTATTTGCTCTTTTAGATTCATTTAATTATCCAATTTGACTATATGTTCAAGGAACCTACAAGTCAATGAATGTTTGTATAAAGATTAAAGACAAGAACAAGGTGTACATTGACTTTGAAGAATGTGTCTTATGTATAAGACTTTATGTTTGAATTTGCTTTCTATTCATGCCTTGGATATTGCCTCCGAATATTACAATTATTTTGATAATGGAAGATGGAGATTTATCGATGGATCAACAATTGTTGCTTAATGTAAT
Organism: Populus tomentosa; assembly: GCA_018804465.1. Taxonomy (NCBI): domain Eukaryota; kingdom Viridiplantae; phylum Streptophyta; class Magnoliopsida; order Malpighiales; family Salicaceae; genus Populus; species Populus tomentosa. Next base: position 1,284 of record JAAWWB010000216.1, read on the forward strand.
ATTTATAATAAAATGTATATGGCAAAAGTGCAGTTGGTCCCTATATGAGAAGAGTGTAGTTAAAGATCAAAAAAAAAAATTATCAAAATTGTGGCTCACATGAAAAGCTCAAGTGCTTGAAAAAGGATTGGTAAAGAAGTATTATGATACTTTTGTTAAGGACTTCGCCATATATGGAGGAATATTGAATGAAAAACATGATTGTTTAATATATATTAAACAGAAAAAAAAAGGTTTCCTTTCTTTCTTTCTTTCTATATATATATATATATATATATATATATATATATATATAATCGATGTAAATAAGTGTATTATATTTGTTGTTAATACACTCTCTTAATCTATGCACAAATCATCCATCTTTCATTGGGATGTTGTCAAGAGGATATTAAGATATATTAAGGGCACTATTGATTATGGATTATTTTTTAACAAAGAACCATCTACATGATCTCTCCATGCCTTGCTGACATAGATTGGGCTAATAACACTGATGACAAAACATCCTCCTCGGCTTATGTTGTCTTCTTCCCTGGTACCAATCCAATATGTTGGAGCTTAAAAAAGCTACTTATTGTTGCAAGATTCTCCATAGAAGTATAACATCCGGCCATGGCGTCTACCACTGCGGAAGTTAATTGGCTAACCCAGCTTATTTAAGAACTTGGTTTTCCATTATCCTGAGCACCAACTATTTATTATTATGATAATGTTAGGGCCACGTATCTTTGTGCTCATCCAGTATTTCACTATCTCGTATGAAACATATTGTCATTGATCAAGTTGCCGAACATCTAATACGAGTTTCTCACGTTCACTCAACTGATAAGTTGGCAGATTCTCTCACCAAACATCCGCCAAGAAAAAACTGTTTCAAACGCACCGTACCAAGCATAGCATTCTACCAAATGGCTTGTGCTTGCGGAGGCATGATAGAATGGAGAAGGGAGAAGTTGATGGATCTTGATTAGAAGCATGGATTGCGGATGATATGTTGTTATCTGATATGCTGCATGCTCCTAACATGGTGTTTTTGGCTTCTAGGAATTGCATGATTGATTGAACAAATCTCGCTCAACTAATTATGCTTAGCAAAGATTTTATATATCCATCACTAAACTATGAAAACAAATATAGAATACCATATATTCTTCTCTCAAATATTATTGTCCCATCTTATTCTTCAAAAATCATAGCTTCTCTTTCTAACTTATTTGCCAATATATATATGAATGGATTTGTTACTTAGTTGGTGTTATGTATTCTTGAATAGGTATTTCAAAAAACGTTGAGACTGATTATTTTTTTTTAATCCAAAAGAGTCGTCTCTTGGGATGAAAAGAATTATTTTTATAACGGGAGAAAAAGCACAGCGTCAAAAGACGTGTTGCTTCATATGATCTTTGTTTTAAGTTACTCTTTGCCATTCACGAAACCCCAAGTACTCTATTGTTTCTAACTAAGCCTTTCGCCTAAAAGAATAAGTGTGTCTTTGGGTAGCTTTTGTTGTTGCAATTTAAAGTAAATTTAAAAAATATGTATTTAATTAAATTAGTTGTAAGATAAAATTTTGCATGTAAAATAAATAAAAAAATTGGTCATGAATTGACAGATTCATGTTTTAGCTTTCACCAATTACAGCTTCTTCGTGTCAAGTTGGCTAGCCGCCACTACCACCAGAATGCAACACCCACTGATTTGGTGTCAAAGCAAACCACTAAACAAAACAAAACAAAAGGAAGCTCCCACTGAAACCTCAACACTCACTTTATTTATAGAGAGAGAGGACATGGGACACTTCTTACTCTCCTTCATCTATCCATCTCCAAAAACAATGTCTTTCGTGGTTTCTAAAGCCCCGCAATCTTTCTCAGAAAACGAGAAATTGAATCTTAACCACCGAGAAGTCGAAGACAACCAGGTACTCACTAACCCTATCAGCAACCAGCTTCATTTAAAACCAGCAGTTCATGCCATGGAGAAAGATGTTATTCTGAAACGTATCCGCCACCATAAGAGCATAAACAAGGTTAAGAAAGCTTTCCAAGCTCTGGTTGCAGGCAGCTTAGACCAAGAAAACATGGCGTCAGCTTACCAACAAAAGTGGCTGGACCCTCATGATGCGTTCTCCTCACCTTGAATGTGGCAATTTTGTTTTCATTAATAAAATATGATTGTACACTGCTTGATTAAAGCTTCATTCTGACCAGGTAAAGATATTGTAACCTGCACGTTTATGATTGCTGCATATATTATCTTTTAAATTGACGTTCCTCCATTGCCATGTTTAGTATCAGTATTTTAGCTTCTTTTTTGACAATTAGTGCGCCTCTGGAGGTGTCCCTCAGCAAGATCTCCATAAAACATGAGCATTTAAGCATCTGTAGTGACAACTGATCCTCTAATCTATGTAGTCATCGAAACGACTCAGAATCAGAAGCGATGATAGGTTATAATAAACTAGTTTGTAAGCCTTCAAGGCATGGAACTTCTTACAAAGTAAACGGCTTTGTTCAGCAATTGCAGTTTAACGAACTTGCCTCGAAGAACATTTCTCTGAATTTAATATCAGCTCGAAGCATCTTCACCCCGAATCCCATGTTCTTACCAGTCTCAAGGGAAAGAGTCGCAGAGAGACTCGAGTGCCCATAATGCATTTGGGGTTAGTTTTTTCCTATCCATCTTCGAAACTCTCGAGTCATATTTCATAAAATCTATCATAGTTGGTGTGGTCTCGGATGATAAAGCAGCTATGGTGTATGCGACGGCAAGTTTAATCACTAATCATGGAGAAGAAAACTACAGGAAACTACCTATTATATGCATGAACCGAGTAGATTAATCAATCTAAGAGAATACAGCAAGACACCAAGATTAAAATAATCCGTAGATGGCAGGAGAGGGCTTCTGAGTGATTCTACAAATTTGTTTATAGGATGAGACTCCATATCCAGAATGCAGTGGTCCCTTTTGAACGATTAACCTGTATTTTCCAGCAACAACGAGACACCAATATGTTCTATCGACTTTTGAAGTACCAATGAAGAGAAGAGAAGAGGAGAGAGGAGAAGAAGAATGGTTGGAATCCAATGGGTGTAGTAGTGCCTTGAGATTCAAAATGGGCAAAGATTTGAGGAGGTCAGGAGGCCCCCCAGTGAATGGGTCAGATTGCCGTAAACAATTTCTCCAAAACAGATTAAAAATTCATAATAATCAACAATCAATCTATGGATATCATAAAATAATTCAATGATATAACACAAAATGCGGGCGTTGATGTGTCGACGCAACTCAATTTTGCATGCGCTTTAGTGGAGTTGAGCATCATGTAAGAACTACTATGGCGCAATAGCTTGAAAATAAGCTTTGGGCAGTGGAGCAACTCGCTTTGCCTTGTGCTCTGTTATTTAGTGGCTCCGCATCCATGTCTAGGAAGGAGTAAAAAAATTAAAAAATCAATTTAATTGAGAAAATAAAAAATAATAATTATATAATCAAATTATAAAAAATAAAAAACCAATTAAAACAACTAGAATATTTTTTAAAAAATGTTTAGTTTGGTTAGGTTTTCGGTTTTGTAATGCTTAAACCGAGCAACCCGAACCAAACCGGTTCAGATTAGAAATTAAAAAAAAAAATTCTAATAGACAATATATAACTCATTAAATCATTAACCCTAACAGACTAACTTAGCACAATCGCCCTTTCCCTCTAAAAGTTTAGAGATACAGACATGCCACCACACCTCCTTAATTTGTAAAGCTTGTTTGATAGTGTGGTTACTGTTAATTTTCAAATAATTTTTAGTGTTAAAATACATGCCAATGATATTTTTTATTTTAAAAAAATTATTTTTGATATCAGCATATCAAAATGATTTAAAAACACTAAAAACATATTAATTTGAAGTTAATAAATAAATAAATAATTTTCAAAAGTGTTTTTGAAACGGAGAAACAAACAGGCCCCACCCAATTCCCAGATCATCATCAGTCATCAGACACAGTCATCACCATATTCTAGTGATGGTGAGCCATTATCTCAGTTAAACAAACCCTAGAGCTCTTCCTTTCTGTATTGCTTGCCTTTCTTCCCCTCCACTTAACTTCGCTACCAGACTAGGGCTATTCTTTGCATCTAGAAAGAGGTTCCCTTAGCAAGTTCAACAAGCCTAGGCTTAGATCCTGTGTTCAGAAAAACCTTCTATGGTAGTGAACGAAGACATGAACTAGATCTAGCAGGAAAACCTTCCAGTGCTAGACATCTTTAGATATAGCATCCCAGCAACACCCCTAAGCGGCCAAGCCTTAGCAGTAATCTATCTAAGCACCCTTCTTCAGTTCTTTGCAGTAAGATTTCTCTTTATGTTATTTTTTTCTTTAACATATGTTTTTGATTTCTCAGTGTTTTTAAATTATGGTAAATCATCATGTGTTATAGCAATAGAAAGTGATTTCTTCTTTGACAACATGATTTCTTCTTCAGTTCGATGTGATTTGTTGTCAAAAACCAACACCTAATTTCCTTTGATTTTAACAGTAGAGAGTTAACAATAGAGATTTTAAATTTTGTTAAATCATCATGTGCTACAGAATTGAATTGATTTTGCTAAATTACACCTTTTATTTTATGATTTATTAATTAAAGCATTTTTATTCTAACATGTTTTATTTTTTATTTTGTAGAATTTGGTGAAAAGTTGCATCTAGCAAAGGATGATAATTAGTTCACAAATTGATTCATTTATTGAAATGTATGGTAAAAATATTTTTTTTTTATTTTTATATCTTCTAATTTAATTTATCATGTTATAATTCTAGATTTTGAATTTCAGGAATCAAAGTGCAATGTTCTTGATGTGCTTTTTTATTGAGACGATATGCAAATGAAGATTTATTTTTTTGGCTTGGAGTGTTTTATGATAATATTATTTGTTGTTTTTTCTTTAAACTATTTGAAGGCAATGCTTTGTAATTTGGATTTTAACTTATTGGTATGTGAATTAAACTTTTTTGAAGCAAGAGACAGTAGTCTCGCTCACTTAGACATGATAGAAGAAAAATATTTGGAATGTAAAAACTAAAAAATATATTGAACACAAGATTTACACTAATAATTTAATATAAATGAATATTCAACGGCCAAAAAACTTAATAAACACAAGATTGGCAATAACAATTTAATACAAATGAATATTTAGTGGCCAAAAAATTAAATATACTTTTAAATCTTCTAAGAAAATTAGACAATATTAACATCAATTACATGCCCATAAAAAATCCATTAAAAGCTAATCATAAAGGCCATTACAAAGCCAAAAAAAACCCAAAAAAAGAATATAGGTTTTCCTGGTGTTGGACATCAAAAACCGAACTAAAACCAGTCGGTTTGGACTAGTTTTGGTTGATTTTTGGTTTTTTTCGGTTTGGTTGTTTTTTATAAATAAAAATCAAATCGAACTAAAAATGATCACCCCTATTCACGTTCATGCTCTCCATCAAAACTTCTCAGCTATAATTAGATTGGTGTCCTGCATAAAACAAAAATATTTAGGTAACGGTAGCATTTTTAAATAAGGGAGAGAAATTTAAGAGAAGGTTATATATATATATATATATATATATATATATAAAGTAATAAAAAAATATTGGAATAAATCAAGTTGGGTTAACATATGAAATTTGTGACTTGATATATGAGATCAAGATAATTTCATAAAAGGATAGAATTAGAGAAAATCAATTGTAAAAAAAAAAAACATGAAAACAATATAAATGAATCTTATTTAATCTTTCAGACTTGTAACCTGAAAGGTTAACAAAATTATGATAGATAAAATGTTAAGAAATGAAATCGAAAAAGAAAGTTCCAATAAAAAAAGATGAAAAACAAAATAAATTGAAATAAAAAAATAAAGACTAAATCTGATATAAAATAAAATGAATTATGATATTGAGGGAAGCAATCAAGAGAATAATTTAATTAAAAAAAAATTAATAATAAAAAAATAAAAACTAAATATGAAAGCCAAAAAAATTAAATGAGGGTCATATATGTTGCTAGAGATTGCTGGTCAATTCTTCAACTAATGTAGCATAGTTATAAATGTTGGTAAGAGCTTTTTCCTCTCCCATCAATGATCATGTGTGGTAGGTTATGGTGTACCTTGTGTTAAGCTTTTGCCATTCTTCTTACCTAACGAGGGTTCTGAATTTTCTAGAGTTTTTGCATTGTTAATTGTTGTGTTTGGAGTATAAATATGGTTGTTTTTTAAAATAATTTTTATTTAAAAATATATCTAAATAATATATTTTTTATTTTTAAAAAATTATTTTTAAAATTAATACACCAAAATTATCTAAAAACAATAAAAATATAAATTAAATTGAAGCAAAGAAAAAAAATAAAAAATATTTTAATTTTTTAAAAAAATATTTTTAAAATACAAAAATAAATAAGGCATTACTCAAACAACAAGACAAGCCACAGCCTGCATGGATTACATGGATTAGAATGTAGTTTATACAATTAAATAATATGGATTGTTAACTGGAGGAAAAAAATTCATCATCGATGCTTTATTATAGAGAATATGAATGTGATAACCTAGCTATTTTTAAAATTAAATATATTTTTTATTAATTTTATCTTTTAATATTAAATTAATTAAGAATTGAATTTTTTTAAAAAAAAACTAAAATATTATTTTTATGTTTTCAACTTGGATTGACTCAGATAAATCCAATATATTATCATTTTAATAATAAATTAAAATATTATTCAGTGTATCACTGTCTCAGTATTTTTTAAAAAATACATCATCTAATATGTGATAAATTTTATATCCAGGATTATTTTTTTTATTATTTATTTTTAAGAAACATGTATAAAAATTACCAGCAGGTCTATTATATAACTAACATAGGAAATGTAAGAACAGTAAAATCAACTTTTCAATAATAACATAACTAAATATAGAATTACTAATACTGTTTACAGCCTTGGAAAAATAGAAAAAAAAAAAAAAAAGCTAATGTTCCATGCATGTTATTAACAAAAACTCTAAAACCTGAGAGTTTCACCGTGACACAGTTTACTGTAAATTAATTAATAAAATTACCATGTTACCTTTGAATGGAAAAAGATAAAGCCTTTAAAGAGGGGTGTTTCGGTTTTGTATTCACTGGCCCATTGACCATTAAAAGATTCTAAGGGTTGTTTACATCTTTTAAGAATTTTCAGCGTAATAAATAATGCTTCTTTATTTTATTTCTAAAGTAAATAAAATTTAGAAGTGATGAATAAGAATTTTTTTTTTGCTTTTAGTAAGTTTCTTAACAGTAAAAATTTTGATTTATCTCTAAGATAAAAAAAAAATTATTGAACTACAAGATGAAAGGTTTTTAGGATTTTCAAGTATTCATGTACAATAAAAGTATATCTTTAACCTTGAAAAAGAAAATAAAAGCTTTGTATTTAGAGGTATTTTTATACTTTCATATAGTTATTTTGTGTAATTGTTAAGGTCATGATGGGCATTTTGATTTTTTCATATTGTTTTCAATTTTTTTAATGAGAAAAACAGCTTTTTTGGCTTTTCATTTAATCCTTTAATTGATTTTTTTATTTTTCTTTTTATTTTTTTTGTTGTGATCTTTGTTCTTTTTATTTATTTTTCCTTTTATTAAACTACTTTTCAATTCAATTTAACCCTCTAATTAAAAATTTATAACTCTCTAATTAATGTTTTTTTTTCACTCTTACTTTTTTTAGATTTTTTTGCGTAATTGATTTTTTTTTTCTAATTTTATCTTTCGACATTTAATTTGTTAGTGATTAATTTCATACAATTTTATTGTTCTATATTATTTTTTTAATATTGATTTTGTGATTATCTTTAAAGTTTTTCTAAGGATTTATCACAGTCTCATAACCTAGATCATGGATTTTGCATGTTTTTTTAAATATAAGTTTTTTTTAGTTATTCAATTTATGTTTGATTTTTCAAGATATTATTCTAATTCATCTATAATTTTTTTTATATAAATGAAATTTATTTTTTAAAATAAAAAATATTCATTTTTAAATAATATTGCCAAAGTGTTTGACCTTGCATAATAGTTTTTATGGTATAGGTTTGTTCAGTTAGTTTCATTTGTATTTATCTTTTAAGATATGAGTTTTTTAGGATGTTGATTTATTTTTTATTGATTTCAATAAATAAATTCAGTAAAAACAATAGGGTGAATATCTCATTTTATATAATTGAATATCTTGATCTGTATTCATCACTTTTTTTTTTCTATTTTTTTGTTGTTTATTGTGAATGATGTTTTTTTATTATTTACATAAATAGTTATTGATTTATTTAATAAGATTGATTTATCTTTTATTGATTTAAATAAATAAATTCAGTAAATACAATCGGGTGAATGTTTCATTTTATGTGATTGAATATCTTGATATATATTCATCTTTTAATTTTTTTCATAGTTATTTTTACATAAATAATTATTAATTTATTTAATTAGATATTTATATATTTTTTTCAATTTACATTTTAAATTTTTTATTAAAATAGCCGCGGATTAAGTTGCTAGTATTTCCTGGAACTGGAGAACACTCTTTTATTTTTTATTTTTAATAGACTTCCATTTCTGCTGATTATTGATGTGCTACTGACCTAAATCCGTTTTCCTCCAGTAAATGATGGACAGATGCCTTCTCTGCATCCATGCAGATTGTTTACCCTTTTCTCCACCATGTCACGGTTCATGAAGTGGAGGCGCAGCTGGCACTACCAGCATAAACCTAAATGGGCAGTATTCTTCACTATCCTCGCGTCAATTACATAAGCTAAAGCCAAGTGTTTCCGGGGAATAGCAACTGCCCTAGGCAAAGCTTACTGCACTGCCAGAGTCAGCTCCTAATTTGTTAACAAAAAAGAACAATTTAACTCCAATACCGGACTTCTCTCCCCGACATTTCAAAGAAACATTAGATTGAAAAGCTAAAAAAGAATAAATTTTGAAACCTGCTCAGCTGGGAATTCCTCAGGTGCATCCGATACCGGACTTCTCTGCCCGACATTTCAGGTTTCTTTGTTAGGTTTTGACTTTTGGAGGTTTCTCTCTTGGGTTTTGAGGTTTAAGGATTTAGTATTTTGGTCTTTGCCTATGTCTTTGTCTCATTAAAGTCAGGAAAGAAGGAACAGGTAACCTCTCATCGATCACTATTCAAAATCATTTACTTTTGTTTTCTGTTCAAGAGGCACATAAATCTACGTTTTGATTCCTCGATTCTAACGTTTCATCTTATATTTTTCATTTGTTTCATGATTCTATTCCTGGATATTTAGAGAGAAGCAAGAAAGTCATTAAAAATTTTAAAAAGAAAGAAAGCTCTTTAGCTACTAATAACTTTGATATTGATATTTATAGTTTTTGTTTAGAGATAAATTAGAGATAATTTTTACTTTTATTGATGCTAGAAAATTTAGATCAAGCTTGAAAATATTTTTTATTTGATTTAATTTTGAGTTTTTTTAAGTGAATAATGTTTGTTTTTTTTGTTAGATATGGTTTCATAAGGCCATCTCCGATTGCTTGAGTTAGCGAAGCCTCGTCCACCAATTTTAATTAAAAATTAAGATGAGTGACATGTTATTTGCTCTTTAAAAAAGAAAAAAAAGAAAAAAAGCATTCAGGCTTGATTTCTACTACTTTCTTTCTATGTCCCTAAGATGTTGTTTTTCGCTTCATTCGTTTTGTTTTTTCTCCCAAAAACTTTGGAATACAACTTAAATGAAATTTTTAAAAAATTAAAATTAAAATTATTATTATTATATTTTAAATAATTTTTTGTGTTTTCATATTCTTTTGATATACTAATATTAAAAATAAATTTTTTAAAATAAATAATATTTTAATATATTTATAAAATAAAAATACACTTAAAAAAACAATAGAACATAACTTAATACTTAATTTTTACGTGGGACAGTTGAATTTTTACGTAGGACAGGTAAACTTCCAAAGTGCAGCAGTTGGGTGAACTTCCATACATTTTGTCGGAAACCGAATTTATCTATATTGGGCCCACATACATTTAGAATCCAAGCATCTTATCCGGAAGAATATCAATTATATTAAACAATAATGGTCGTGTAATTTTGTCATCAACACGGCATAGACAAGGGGTGACTGACACCCGTCATGCCAGTTTTCTCCTTCGAAAATCAAAAGTCCGCTGATTATGTCATGAATATTTTAAAAGATTCTAGAAACAAAATAATCGCCTATCATTTTCCGGCACTTGGTGTGTCTATATATATATATAATCAGCGCATCATAGCAGATTGTAAATGGTTTTTTTAAAAAACAAACATGTTTTTTTATATACATGACAACAATGATGAGTTAACTTGATTGAACAATATATCTTTTTATTTTTATTTTTTTTTAGTTAGGTTTTGATTGAGTCTTAATTGATTTTGAATTGAATTAAATTTGAAACTAAATTGAAGAGATTAAATAGAGTGAAATTTAATAAATAAATAAATGTTAAAAGATAAAACTAAGAAAACATAAATACAAAAAAAAAAGGGAAAAACAAAGCACGCTAGTGCAAATCTCTAAAACCTGGATTAAATTTTCAAATCCACAATCCGTGAAATTCTAAATTTAGATTCAATAAAGAAACTCAATTCTTAACCAATTTAATGTTGAAAGATGAATTCAAAAAAAAAAAAAAAACATTTCAATCTAAAATATTTGCAAAGCAAAAAAAAAAAAACAATAAGGTGAATAAAGATGAAATTTGAAATAAACATAAAATATTGAAGGATCAAATTGCAAAAAATAAATTAATTAAGAAAATAATTCAAAACAAAACAAAAAACAATTAAAGAATAAAGATCAAATCTGATAAAAAAAGAAACTAAAAGAAGATAAAAATTAAAAGAGGATGACATTAAAAAGAAATTTTAATTTTATAAATTATTTCAAATAAAACAAATAGCAATAAAAAAATAAGAACTAAATATGAAGAAAATGCACATTGAAGGGTTGTTTAAAAAATTTGGATGGTTAGGCATTAAAGTCAAAGATGAAAGAGAAAATAATATTGGAAAAGCCATATTAAGAATTAGTAAGCCACACACCATCTAAAAAACGAGGGGGGTACTACTTGGATGATTTCACCTATATCAGTGGCGATCATCTTTGATCACCGTAACGTACTATAATTGCCACTTGAAAAAAACATAGTGGCAGACGCACTAGTACATTGAACTCCAACAATTTTTCATTTTAAATCATGTTTTATATTTATTAAAATATTAAATTTTATCTAAGTCAACCCAATAATAACAAAAAAAAAAAAAAAAAACAAGATGAAAACACAAAAGCACCCCTATGTACCAGTTAAATAATTTTGTTTTTAAAGACAACTGAGTCATTTTATTATGCTTAAAAAATGAAAAATGAAAAGACCCTAGGCACCAGTTAAATAAATTATATTTCTAAGGATAATTTAGTCACTGTACTATGCTTAAAAAATTAAAAATACTAATTTGACCCAATCAACTGAAAATGAGTAATGGATCTTGCAAAAAGATTGTAGTGCCCCTTAATAGCTAGTTGATTGATTTTTTTAGGAAAGGGTAAAATGATAATTATACTATTGTTGTGAATAATAATTTGTGTCTAGAAAAATAATAAATTTGTCTTGCATTACGCACCACTTAAGAATGGTTAAGCAACAAGCATGCTAAAGCGTTTAACTTATACATCAATAACTTGTTATTCTAATGCGTTTTAAAAAGTGAAAAGTTTTAAAAAAAAAACCCTAGACCCAATTAAATAAATTATGTTTTTAAAGCTAATTTAGTTACTTTAATTTTCTTAGAAGATTGAAAAGACCAATCTGACTCCTGTTGATTTAAAAATGACTAATGAATTTTGTGAAAAGACCATACTATCCCAATAGTTAGTTATTTTTTTTTTTGAAATAGCTATTGTAGTGAATAGTGATCTATGTTAGCAACAAATTGAATTTGTCTTGTGTTTTAGCTTGTTTTAAATATGAGACGTTAGATCAAGAGTTAGTTTAACACGTAGAAGTTAAATAATATAGTTTGGAAGGCTACATGCGTATTGGTTTTTTTTTTTAAAAAAAAATGTTATGACTCTTAAGCCACATGTTGTGGTGCCTCACAAAAAATCCATGGAATACAAATCAACTATTTATCTATGACATGAGGAGTGATAAATAGATATTCATAACGCTACTATTAAAGGTCAAAGAACCTGAAATTAGGGACTTTTTTGGTCAACCATTTTAGCTATGTAGGTGTGTAATTATCAAATTGTCCAAATCTCATTGTTCTCCCCACATCCATTAAGGTTGCATGAAAATGAAATTTCTACACCGGTAAAATGAAAATGAAACTTCAAAATTAAATTAAAAAAACAATTAATTCTCCTCAGAAAACTAGACTTGCAATACTTTTCATTGTAACAGTGCAATTACTAAATTATCATTAAACAAAAAACATTTCATTAGATCTTGAGGGTAAATTAGTCAATCCACCATGATACAATTGTTTCTAACATATTGTATGGGGTTAGATTTATAATTTTCTATTTTTCTTGCTTGGTAAAATGACTATTTTAGCTCTAGAATAAAAAACTCTAATGCCTTTAACCCAAGGTTGTTTTTTTTTTTTTTTAATAGTGTAATTACTTTGATGCTCTTAAAGACAAAACCAACTTAATTCTATCACATAGCTTTTTGGTCATTTTACATTGGTTTTATTGTAAATGTGAAGGTTACTTAGGGGTAATTGAAATATAGTAAATATTATTAAAAACATTGTTGGAGATTGAAATTCACGTGCCAGTGTGTGGACAACCCACGCACTGTTCAAGAGGCACATGTTGGGTCATCCAACCACCAAACATCACTTTTCAGGGCGGTGTTTAGAAGATCTTGGGAACCCTACACAATAGGGCAACCATAAATGCCTATGTTTTGGTGTTGGCAACCATCTTTTCTTTTCTTTTTCTCATTCTCTTTCTCCTTCTTGAATTTAGCGTCAACCACTTTGATTTTTTTTTCCTTCACATTTGATCCTTGTTCTTTTGTTTATTATTATTATTATTATTTTAGAATAAGCTAAAAAATTACAAATATTTTTCAATTTCACCTTTATGATTTTTTAATTTTTTTAAATTTGGTTCTCATTATTTCAATTGCTATTTATTTTGTTTGCGATTATTTTTTTATATTTTTTAAATCATCATCATTGAGTTTTTTTCTGTCAAATTTTATCCCTTATTTTTTCTTGCTATTTGTTTTTTACATTTGCAAGTTTTTTTTAATATTTTTTTCATGATCTCATCTTTTAAAATTAAATTAGTTGAGAATTAAGCTTCTTAATTTAACCCGGATCTAGAATTTCATAGGTTGTGAGTTTTAAAGATTTTTTGAGGTTTAGGAAGTTCATTCATGTTTACTTGGTTTTTTTCCTTTTCTTATTTTTTTTTAAAATAATTTTGCTTTGTTATTTTTTGTAGTTTGCTTTCTTTAGGTTAGCCCCCTACCAATTTTTTTTTTAATTTCACATGCATATCATTTTTTAATCTATAAATAATCTATCAAATTATAAATATTTTTTAATTTTTTCCTATGATTTTTTAATCTTTCAAAATTTTTCCTCGTTCTTTAATTTTGTCAAATTGCAATTTAATTTTATTTGGGTTTATTTTTTAAATTGTTTTTTTTTCAAATTTCATCCTTGGTTTTTTTTTTTTTTATCAAATCTTATCCTAGTTCATTTTGTTGATTTTATTTTGCTTTTACAAGTTCTTTTTATTAATATTCTTTCCACGATTTCATCAACAAATTATCATGAATTAACAATACTCCAAAGCTTAGCTCCAAACTTACTTGAAAAAGAACAAGCTGGGATATGCTAATTAATCTGAAAGCCTGGAAATAAAAAAAATAAGAACAATTCAATTTACTTCAACAATTCTAGATAATCAATCAAAATCCCTATATATATATATCGCTAAGTTCCATTTTTGTTAAAAGCATCCACTATCAAAAGTGATTAGAAATTAATTTGATTCAAAGGGAAGACTGACAAGAAGGGTTTTTTTTTTACAATTTTATGTTGGCCCTTTATAACTCTCAAAAGAAAAAAAAAAAAAAAAAAAAAAAAAAGAGAAAAGAAGAAGACATAAAGAAAGCCTAGGCCAGGCTGATAGGGAGGATCTTTTTTTATGCAAGTTACTTGGTCAAATATGGCTACCAGGTTAATCACAATGATCTGCTTAGGCAGGTAACGTCAATAAAGAATTTTGCTTGGAAGTATAATAATAATAATTTTTTAAAATATTTTTTATATTAAAATATATTAAAATAATTTTTTTTAGTTTTTAAAAATTATTTTTAAAATTAACATATTAAAATAATATAAAATATATAAAATTTTTTAATTTTTTATAAAAAAATTAAATTTATTAAAAATACGGATTGGCTCGCTTATTCTTGTCCATCTTTTGTTGTTGGCTTATTAAAAATCGCCAAGCAAGAAAATGTAACTGATGCCAAATAATCTGTTGAAGCAGGAACGTGCAGACTTGACTACTGAAAAAAAAAAAATTGCTAGAAAATCCTTTTCTCTGTAATTCTCTATGTATTAATTAGGGCGTAAATTAGTACACATGCATTGCCAAACAAAGAAACCAACAACAAGACGAAGAAATCCCAACATTACGTGAATCCATTTCAAATTTCTGAGATAATTTTTAAGATAATTTATTGCTTTCAGCTACGAATTTTCCGTAATATTCGATGCAAATATCAGTATTTCTTGGCAGTGTGCTAGCATGGTTTCTTTATTAAAAAAAACACCCATTGGATTTAGTTGACTTTTAGCCTTCCCTTCCGTTTTCTTTATTTTTTTTATTTGAGTTCGGAATCCACACATACGTAGACTTTCTTTCGTCCAAATAATAATAATAATCACAATCATAATAAGAAAGTCTTAAAATCATATAAATAGTTTAAAAGGAGAGAATAAACTCTTAAAATCACATGCTGGTGCAAATCTTTCAGAGCACAATATAACAAGTCTTTTGCTTACTTGTTACAATAATAGCAAATAATAGCTAGAAAGTCTCATCCAATGAACTCACTCATTAAAGAACATCTTATTCTAGAAAGTCAAGACTTAATTTATTTACTCTAACTCGATTGGATGCGGTAGGGATATTTATTGATTAAACATTTAGAAATAGAGTTGAAATGTTTAGATTTAAATCACCTCGAAAGTATAGAAGAAAGAAACATTAGCAATCCTAAGCAATGGCGCAAGGGATATATCCGGAGTGTAACGTTGAGGATGTGATGATAAAATAGAATTTCTTATAAAATAAATTGTTTTTGTTAAAATTTATTTTTTTAAATTATTTTGATGTGTTGATATCAAATATTATTTTTTAAAAATAAAGTAAATATTTTAATATATTTTTAAATAAAAAATATTTTAAACTATTATAATTTTAAATGAAGGGTGGAACTTTTGAGTTCCTGGGGGCATGAAATGGGTGGTGGCAACCTACTTTCCCCACCTTCATCAAATGATATACCAAAATAAACAAAGATAGTTAAATGCTGTCCACACGTAGCCCATCATTTATTTTCTCAAGTCAAAATCCTTTTGCAATTGCTTGCTGACTCTGGTTACCATTCCCAGTTTCCCATCCTTTCCCGATGTAAATTAATGCCCCACACAAGGGCATTCGGGTACATTCAAGTTTGGAGCACACTGGCATTTTGGTCAACCCATCAATACATGTCATGGGGGTGTTTTTTTTTTTTTTTAAGAACCCACCCACCCGAAAGAAAATTCAAGAAGTAATTAAAAAAAAGAGTGTTTGTTGGAGTCAAAAAACAGCAAGAAGCAGTTGAAGACAGCCTGAATTGGAAATTGCTAGGCAATTGCTATACTGCTGCAGGCATTGGAGAAGAAATTGAGAGGGAAACAGGAAATCAAGGCTAAGGTGAGCTCATTTGTTGATTCATTGACCAAGCCCACGAAACAATTATTATTATTGTAGGACTGGCCATCAAGGAAACTCTTTCTTCTATGTTATACCAGCATTTATTGAATTTAGATGGCTTCCCAACGGCACCAAAACCTCAGCATTTAATCTCTACTTTATTGAATTGTCACTGATTTCTCTCCTTACAGCAATTAACAACAGAAAAGATTGAATTTTTGATGATGTCTTTGTGCCCTCATCTTTCTTCATGACCAAGCTGTTTGCAGTTTAATTGGTGATTTTTTTTTTTGTGGGTTCTGCAGCAAGGTAATGATTCAATTCCCTTCAAAGACTATAAAAAATGAGTCTTCGACAGGAAAGTTTGCTTCTTTTCAACACCATCATCGCGATTTTTATTGCCACCACAAGTCCTACAACTAAAGCTCAGACGTCCGGCAGCAATTGTGCCTCTTCATGTGGGTCTGGGAAATCAGCAAGAGTTGTCCCGTACCCTTTTGGTTTCTCAAATGGATGCCCCATCCTGTTAAACTGCGAATCAACTGAAGGTGAGATCAAGATTGGTGAATTTCAAGTCCAGAACATAACCCCAAATGGTATCGTGGTCAATCTTCCAGCAGACTGTAATCGTTCTATTGAAACAATCAGGTCACTTTTTGGTCCGAACTATGGTCCTTCTTGGAAAAACAGTTTGTTACTTCAAAACTGTAGCAAGCCTTCAAATAGTTGTGTTATTTCAAGAAGTCCGTTTCAGGGAGAGTTGCATTCGAAAAACTGTGAGGCTGCTAAAAACGACAGCTTGAGTTGTTACTCACTACCGTACTCAGGTATTGATACTTTGAGTTATGAAGGTGTGAATTCAACTCATTGTAGGTCTGTTTTCTCTTCTCTTGCTCTTGGGTCGGACAGCCCGGTTGTCTCTTTCCAGTATGAAAGAATTGAATTGGAATGGTGGATTGAAGGTCCTTGTCGGGATAATTATTGCTCAAAGAACGGGAATTGTAGTCAGGTTAAGCTCCAGAATGGGAGTGCTGGATTCAGGTGTCATTGCTATGACGGGTTCGCTGGAGATGGGTTTACCACCGGGAATGGCTGCCGGAGAGGTGAGACAACTTGGCTTTATATTTGTTTATATTTATTCTTGTTGTTTATTATGAGTGTACTGTTTGGTTTAGTTTGATTTTTTAATTTTTTTAACGGGTTTTTGACCGGAGGAAAGTGGGTGTGTGGGTCGGCCAATCGGAGGATGACACCTCAATGTGGGACTGATGCTCGGTCCTTGGTCGTGACCGAGGAGTTTAATGGCGAAAGAGATTGTTCCTACGAGGCCACATTGTTCTAATAAAACTCTTACATCTTTGTATCCAAGGGTGATGATAATTATAGCTTCTTAAGGAATAAGGACCATGGAATTTGTCACCACCCCCTTTGGTCCTTCTTAACGGCTTGACTTTGACCATGTTGTTTTGAATTTTGCTGAATTTGTGTTTTTTTTTTTCCTTATTTTGGGTATTAAATTCACACCAAAAATATTGCATTGTTAATGGTGAGGTTAACTTTGAAAAATAGAGAGCTCCAAAACTCTCTTGTCTCAAGCTTGAGCTCAAGAAATCCAAATTCTCAAACCTAAGAATGGAGTGAAATAGATTAGTGTGTCTATCTGCCAAGTGCACTCACAACCTATCCAAGCAGAATGTTGGCCACATGCATTTGCTCTGTATCTTCCGTGATTAGAGCCTATGCACTTGGCAGCATTGAAAGTTCACTGTGTTACCTTGACTATTAATCTAGGCAGCCATGGAAATCAAAGCATTCTAAAGTTTGGAAAAGTGAGTGGCAGAAATCAAATAGCTTTTGAACATTCAGAGGAAGAAAGTTATTTGATCGGATCTGCTGTAACACAAAAAGAGTGCTGTTTTGACTTGGCAAAACATCTGGACATAGTTTTTACTTCCATCGATGATTGAGTTTTTCTATCCATTCAACATATACAAGAAAGTCAAAGTTGCTAACAAGCTTTAATTGTTTCTCCATGTATGTTTCTTTAGACTTTTTTTTTTAATTAACGTGGGTGTCTGGGTTAGCTTGCGCGTAACTCGACTAATCCCACGGGCCCTGAAGTTAACGACCATGTAAGTCTCCAACGGCCATCATATTAGCAACCAAAGGGCCGGAACCTGAAACCACGGAGGGAGCAAATCTCTTAGTTCTAAAATCTCTTTGTATTATAGGAACAGGCATTTTTGCTGACCATTCTATTTTTGGCTTTCCAGTTTCCAAGTGCAATGCTTCAAGGTACATGTCTGGCCACTGTGGAGGAACTACTAGAATATTTGTTCTTGTTGGAGGTAAAATTTCTGTACCGTAACGGTAACATCCACAGATTCCCCCCTTTTGTTTACCCGCTCTTGAAATTCATAAATCGCTATGCTATTGCTGAAGAAACTGTTCAGGTCTCGGAAGGCTTATGAACATTTAATTTTCATATGCTTTTCTAGTTTAAGGTATTTTGATATGTATATATATATTTGATGGTAATCCAAAATGCTATTTGATCTACGCATCTTCCGTTGTAGTGTTTGCTGTAGTAACTCCAGCTTTCCTCACTTTTCATTTTCAGGGCTCATTGCTGGAGCTTCATTGATGGCTGTCTTCGCCCTTCTCTGTTACTTTGTCAGGAAGAAATCCACTTCAATGCGAAATAGGTCAAGTGCAAAGCGCCTTCTATTTGAAGCTGCAGGCAACTATAGTGTTCCATTTTTCCAATATAAAGAAATTGAAAGGGCCACTAATGGCTTCTCAGAGAAACAAAGGCTAGGAACTGGAGCCTATGGTACAGTTTATGCAGGAAAACTCCACAATGATGATTTGGTTGCAATAAAAAAGATCAAACAGAGAGATACTGACAGCCTTGATCTAGTCATGAATGAAATAAAGCTCGTTTCGTCAGTAAGCCATCCAAATCTGGTTCGTCTTTTAGGCTGTTGCCTAGAGGAGGGAGAACCGATCCTAGTCTATGAATTTATGCCTAATGGAACTCTGTGTCAGCACCTACAACGAGAGAGGGGCAGTGGGCTTCCGTGGACTGTTAGGCTCACCGTTGCTGCTGAAACCGCTAACGCCATTGCCTACCTCCATTCAGCCGTGAATCCGCCAATTTACCACCGAGACATAAAATCTAGCAACATACTATTGGATTACAACTACAGATCAAAGGTAGCTGATTTTGGTCTTTCCAGACTTGGCATGGAAGAATCATCTCACATATCAACCGCCCCGCAAGGAACTCCAGGCTATCTTGATCCTCAGTACCATCAATATTTCCATCTTTCTGATAAAAGTGATGTTTACAGTTTTGGGGTAGTTCTTGTAGAGATCATAACTGCACAGAAAGTAGTTGATTTTTCTCGCCCACACAGTGAGGTTAATTTGGCTGCCCTCGCCATTGATAGGATTGGAAGAGGTTGTGTGGATGAGATAGTAGATCCATATCTTGACCCAAACAGAGATGCCTGGACCTTATCATCAATTCATAGCGTGGCTGAACTTGCGTTTAGATGCCTTGCTTTTCATAGGGACATGAGGCCTTCTATGATGGAAGTTGCAGAAGAGCTTGAACAGATTAGGCTTAGCGCATGGGCCCCCACCATGTACATGTCATCACCGTCATCTTCCTCTCATTTCTCGGACCATGGAAGTCAGAAATCACTGGGTGTCTCTTTCGGTAAAAAGGCAGCGGTGGCTAGTCGGAGATTACTTGTTCCACAGAGAGCAGATAGTCCGACTTCTTTGGAAGAGGTGAAGTATAGCTCTCCTGTTTCTGTGCAGGATCCTTGGTTGAGTGAACAGAGCTCGCCATCAACAAACAGCCTGTTGGGTAATGTAGTTCATTGACAAACCTGCTTCTTTTGGGTCCTTGGATTCAAATCTTTCTTGTGAATACAACCTAGGAACTTGCAGTGTTCTATAACTACCTTGCTGCTACATATATCTCTTACAGAAATCATATCTTGTATGCTTTACCTAGTCGTCGTCTCCTTCAAACATCCTTCGTTTGTCAATGTTGAAACAGAACATACAAAAGTCAATTTAAATAGATTCTATATATGTTCAGTAAGAACATGGAGTGAATGTTTTCATCCATGGTACTAAATTAAATTAAAAGAAACCTAAAAGAGATGGTGATTTCACTGTTTATTATCTCATATTCAGAATTCCAATAGTGTTTTGCCTTTTTTTCTGTCCTTTTAAGTTTTTTCTTTTGTCCTTTCGTTAAACTTTTTTTTTCTTTTATTTTTGTGCTTCCATATTATGTTTATTAAAAATTGAGATTGATAATTTGTTTTGATTTAATTTTTATGAGGTTATTGTGTTTACTAGATTTTGAAATTCTATTGATACTTGATTTTGCAAAAAAATAATTTGGTTTTGTTGTTCATTGAAAAATTAAAAATGAGAGGATCAAAATTAATAATGAAGCAAAAATATAGGTTTTTTTTTTTTTTTTTGTATTTCTATATCTTTTTAGTTTGACAATTATATGTTTTGGTTCAAAATTTTATTTTATTTATATTTCAGTCTTTTAGTTTAAAAAAAGAGAGAGAATCTTTGGAAAACTATGGAGGAAAAAGAAAGCGATCTCTTGACTAGATTTCATGAACAAAAAAACCAAATTTTATGTTAATGCGTTCCTCTCAACGAGTAGTGTTATTGAGGTGTTTTTAAGCTTTTTTATTGTTAAAAAGAGTAGATTATGCTGAAAATGTTCTTTATTTAATTTTGTTTTTGAACTAATTTAAGGCTGTTTTGAATTGAGAAATTAATTTATTAAAATTCTAAGAATGTTTTTCAGGTTAAATTAAGTTTAAAATGATAATTTTAGGTTTGATACACTTAAGCTCGATTTTCTAGTCACATCTCTTCTGGCTGGAATATGAGCAAGCAAATTATACATCATTTGCTTTTAAAAAATTAAAAATAAAAGGGTGGACAATATGTAATCCACCCTTGCACAAACCAAAAAAGATGTAAAATTTAAATTATCATTCAATTTTATCATGGTTCTTAAATAGTATTATAAGTTTTTATGCGAACATTAGCAGTTTTGTTATCAATTATTATGTATCTAATATGCAAAAATAAAAAGTAAAAAATTTATTAACATTTTTTGATAGATTTCTGTTATGATTTTGTTATATTTTTTTTTCTCTTTCAATCACGTACAAGATATTGAGACATTATTTTTATATATTCTTCTAAAACATGTTTTTGAGATTGTGATAGGTTTATATTATAAAAAAAAATAATTGCAATAAAACAAATGTTTTTTGTTAAAAAATAGTGAGATGCATTAAAAAGAAAATAAAGTTTAGATTGATGAAATATATTTCTTCTTAATAATTTTATTCTTTGTTTTTCATGTAAATATTTCTTTTTATAATCATTTAATTAAATATAAAAATGGATTTCAAAAGAAAGCTTATTTAATCTTATAAGAGTCATGATCTAGATCATGAGTTAAGTGAGTTAACTCAACTTGATCTTGGATATGGATTGAGTAGGTTAACCTGGTTTAACCTGGATCAATCCAAAATATTATCGTTCTGATATTTATTTTATAAAAAAATTAAATCAATATCACTTTTAGTTTCATTTTAAAAAGGTAGACTTAGTTTCGGCTAGGTCAGCCAAGCTGTGAGAGCACCTGCTAGGTCGACTATGCCACACTATATCAGCTTTCACCCGATGGACTTTGAAATCAAGCATGGTCTAGAGATCGGGTTGATGGGTCACCATGTTGACCCAACAAACTTGGGTATCTTTAATAATATTGCTGAAAAATTCACCAAGGCAACATGCATGCAACTGACTAGCTATAGCTAATGGATTAATACTAGATCATTTATCTATGTTACATTGCAAGTCGGATTAATTTTTTAAAAAACATTAAAAAAATATCTAAGAATTGTTAATACATTTTTAAAAATGAAAAAAATTAAAATCATGTAGGGATTGGCCTGATATGACCTAGTTGACTTGAAACATCTATAGACAACTGAAAAAACATAGTTTGAGTAAAAATATTTTAAGATGACATCTGTTATAAAAATATTGAGACAATAACATGTTGAATTGATTCAGGTCAACCCAGGTTAACCTATAAAATTTGCAACCCAGGTTATGAAACCATGATAACCTAATAGAAAACAAATAAATAAATAAAAAATATTGAAGCCCAATTCTTAATCAACCCAATGTTGCAAAAGAAATTGAAACAATCGATTTGAAAAAAGAAAAAAACAAGTGAGTCAACTCGGGTTGACTTGTAAACCTAAATCATGAGATCGGGATAACTTAATAGGAAGCAACCAAATTATAAATCTAAATTTCCAATTAATCCATTATTGAAGGATGCAATTAAAAAAATCAATTAAAAAGGACTAAAAAAAGACTCGGGTTAATCCGCCAAACCCTCAACTTGGGTCATGAGACTAGAATAACCTCATAGAAAGCAAATTGAGACAAATTATGAAGTTTAATTCTCAATCAATTCAAATATTGAAAGATCAGATTGAAACAAAAAATCAATGACAAAATAACAAAAAATCGAGTCAATCGGATAAACCCACAAAACATATGACCTAGGTTTGAAACTAGGATAACCTCATAGAAGCAAACCAAAATAAATTATAAAGTTCAATCCTCAATAAATCCAATGTTAAAGGATGGAATTGCAAAAAAAAAAAAAAGTATTGTTCCAATGAAGATTACTTTGTGACTCACAAAAAAAAAAATTGAAATAAATTATGAAGTTCATGTCCTAATAAGTCTAATGTTGAAGAATAAAATTGAAAAAAATAACTGAATTTAAAATTCAAGAAAATAATGAGAAAATAATGTTATTAATTTGTAAGGAGGGGACAATGATTTCCCTCTCAATTACTTTTTGTTAATTAATGGTTTGGTTGAAACTTTGTATCCGTTAACAAGGTTTTATCTTTGGCAATAATAACCACATAAAAGAGGCATTTTGAGAATACTATAGTGTAACTAGATATATCTTATGTTACCTTGATTATATAGTTAGAGTCATGGTGTTGATTGTTGAATGAGAGCAAGTGAATGTTTTCCACAACCAAATATGGACAAATTAAAACAGAAATAGAGAAAAAAATGTTGTACTAATTGTTGAATTCTTCAGATTTTTCATCATTCGTAAATTGATTCAACATCAAAACATTTCCTTTTCTTAATGAATTTTGTTGCATCATGCATGGTTGGTGCATGTAAAAAGCATTTGCATTGTCGAAAGAGATTCAAAACTGGAGGATTCATGGTCTTTCAATACCATAATTTATCACATTGTTCCTAATTGTTATAGCAACACCAATAAAGTACACCTGCATGGTGATCTCCGATGTAATTAGATTTAGTAGTCGCTTGTTCTATGGTCACACCATTTTCTCCATTGTCATTTATGTCAACACTGCTTGTTTTAAAAGGATAATATCTACTCTAGTATTATTAAATTTGTATACTTCAAGAAAATCTAAAAAAGCTTAGCCTAAATACTGTGGAACGATGAATTACAATAGTGAAGTGATGATTTCACCTTTCATTTCAAAATTATTAAACCTTGTATCGTATACAATAGTCTTTTTCAAATGATCAAAAAGTCATTTATGAATTGGACGAGGCAATAAGGTCTTTATTTTTTTATTTAATACAGTAAAATCACTAAATCGCTCTTATTAACAAATTTTTCTAAACTTGGATCTAGGAGCTTTATCTTCTTCTTGAAATTTTTTTAAACAGTTAGATGGCACATTTTCTCTTAAATTTAAATTTTTTATAGCTTCGGTTTAGATGCTTTTACATCTTTTCATATTGGATTTTTTTTTATTATAATAATATAGTTGTTAGAGAAGTTGTTCGGTAATTGACTTATTTATAGATATTATCAAAAAAAAAGTTGGCTTCTACTTGGCATGTAAAATTCCTAAAATTTTTATAAAAAGAAAAAAAAGGGACCAAAATTGTATAAAAGAAAGGAGTATGTTGAATTTTAGGAATAATTTAAGAGGAAAGCACCACAGTTAAAAAATAAAAAGTTTAAGGACTAAACAAAAAGGGAAAAATTGTTTCTCCCAAACAAAAGAGGGAGATGATATAGTTATATATATATATATATAAAAAAAAAAAGGAACAAAGGCAAGAACCTAAAGTTATTTTTTTTGATAAAGAAAAAGCTCATAGCCTCCAAAGTATTATTATAGGGTGAGAGCGGTGAGGTTGTAGAGAATTTTTTTTTTCAAATGAGAGAAATACTTATAAATAAAAAAAGAAGAGAAAACCTATAAAGATTTCAAGAAGGATTTTAAGAAAAACAAGAAGAAACAGAGGGATTGTGGAGGTGAAAAAAGATTGATCAAGGTTGAATTGACATGAAACCATTTGGTAAGGTACTTTAAACACCCAAACTTTGTATTGTTGTAGGGAAAAAAGTGTAAACCCTTAAAAATTTTAAACTAGGGTTTTTATGGAATTGGAATGTGTTTTGACACAATTGGTTGTTTTAGTTTGTAGAGAACTTGAGTTAGAGAGATTACAAGATGAAAAATAAAAAGAATTGAAGAAAAGATAAAATCCTCAAATCTTCAAATTAAGGTTCTTGAAGATAATTTAGGGAAAATTAGACTTTTTATAAAAATATGTTTAGATTTATTAAGTATAAGGTTTGATTGTGAATAATAGATCGATTTGTTGAAAGAACAACCCCACATCCTAGATAGATAGGTTCGACCAAGACAAGGGTTCTTAGAGTGTATTTTGTGTTGCAAATTTATGCATGTTTAATGATAAGGGAACATCTTTGGTGATTTATATGTAGTTATTTACATGAAATCTTAATAAATGATTGAGTTTCTTGAATTCGAGTAACTTTAGGGAAACAAAATTATGATTTCCTTATGAAAGTTTCTGAATAGGGAATGAAATTAAGTAGAATTTGGTAAAAGATTATAAAAGAAAACCTTTAGGGATAAAAATGAGGATTTCGATCCCTATGAGTTTTGTGGGGAAATGGGGGAGGTTATGTAGTAATTGAGTGTGTCCTTAAAGAATCTATCATTTAGTGTGTTAAATATAAAATTTACATGAGTATGAGTTGATCTTGAAAGGAAAGAAAAACTCAAGATTTCAAGGATGAAAGTCTGACTAGAGAAAAGGAGAAGAATGAAACTTTCTAGAAGCCAAAACGGGCGAGCCGTTTTGAGAAACAACTAAATTGATTTAAGAAACGATGAAACCATTTTGACTACTATTTTGTGGTAGCTTGATTGTATGCTTTGGCTTTTTCTGGGTTTTCTTTGATTCTTTTAGATTGATTAAGGAAGATAGGTGATTAATATGTGGAAAAGAAAAGCATAATATATATATATATATTTTATATATATATATATATATATATATATATAAAAATTTATGAAATAAGCTTATATGATAATATTTTTTATATTGGAACGTTAAAAGTTGGGAAGAATACTTGTATTTATAAGTAAAAAATAATCAAATTGTTAAAAAAATATTGAAAGTATATTCTTGGTATTTAAAGAGTGAATTTGATATAAGACTTTAGATGATGTAGGAGAGACATCGATTATAGGATCTTGGCAAACAAGGTAGGACCAATGAAAGGAACATGTAGGTACTCATCACCTTAACTTTCTTAATTTTTAGCCTTAATTAAATGTTTCATTTCTAAGTTGTACTCTGATAAGAATATGTTTATGCAAAGTAATGAAATGATTAAAGACTAGTTAAGTCTTGTTAAATGTGTACTTTGTTATGTGTATGGAAGCCGATCGTATGAGTGA
The DNA here is from genome assembly GCA_018804465.1 of Populus tomentosa. Taxonomy (NCBI): domain Eukaryota; kingdom Viridiplantae; phylum Streptophyta; class Magnoliopsida; order Malpighiales; family Salicaceae; genus Populus; species Populus tomentosa. Next base: position 27,235 of record JAAWWB010000216.1, read on the forward strand.
GGCTTAAAATGATGAGCTGTCAAATTATAATATGATTGTCTAATTGTGTGAAAACTAACCCTGCAGTGGGAAACTTAGTTTATGAATTTGTGTTGGAAACAAATATGAATGAAATGTGTTCATGAAGCTTCCAACATGAATGAAGTTAGTTTTATTAATCTTTGAAGGATATATTAAGAATTTATTGAATAAGAAAGTCTAACACATTTGTGGTCTTGGAGAACATGTGAAAAATATATTTGAGTATGGGAGCCAACCACATGTGTGGGCTTAAAATGAATACTCCAGGTTGGCTATAAAGAATGAGGACTCGATCATTAAGTTAAGATACCGGTCATAAATATAGAGGTATTTGTCACATGTTAGATAACCATATAAGAAGAATTAAAAAAAAAAAAGTTGTTGATATACATCTTGGAAGATTGTCTTATTAGAATTTGGATTGTTTATATTGTTATATGGATGTTTAATTAGCTAAAATTCAAGATATTTATTCTAGAGTGAATAGCTTGTTATATTTAAAGTTAATTATTGGTGTAAGAATATTAAATTCAGATCTAAGATTATATGATATATATCGATAGAAGTTTTCAGATTTTAAATATTATATAATTGATTAGAATATTTCAAGAATAGACATTTAAAATGCCTAAAAGAAATTTATAATTTTGTAATTAACTCAAGATGGAAACAATATTAAGTTCTGAATGGCAAGGGAAAAATGATAAATTTATTATGCAAATTTACTGTGAGTATGTATAATCTTAATTTAATAAGTTTTATAACCATTGAATCAGAAACTACCCAGAGTATATTAAATTAAAAGTGGTATTGTTAGGCCTCCATTAATTTTTTTTATAGTGATCTTATTTAATCTATTATTATTATTATTAGAATTCAAATCACAAGGGCTCTTTTTTATTGAATATTTAATCGAAGAAATACCATGATTATATATATAGATTAAAACATAATATTAGTAACAATGTGATTCAACATCTAACCTTTTTATTCAATAAATTAGCAGTGCTATTAATTTATAATTAATTATTTCAAAGCATATCAACTAAATAAAATATAAATTATGTTTGTTTTTATATTTTAAAAGTATTTTATAAAAAAAATTAAATTTTTTTATTTTTTTATTTTTTTATTTCAAATTAATATTTTTTTGATATTTTTAAATTATTTTAATACACTAATATCAAAAATAATTTTATTTTTAAAAATATTATTTTTATTATTTTTTAAATAAAAAATACATTAAAAAAAATCATAATCACGTTTCCAATTAGCTCCTTGTATTATGTGTAAGTGCTAGCTTGTTTGGTGGCAGCAATTTCCAACGACACGGACGACGTAAAAAAAGGGAGGGCTTTGCCTATAAAAGAACGCAAAACATCTTCTCTCCGTTTATATTTTCGTTTCTCTTCGAAATCGACATCATGGCCTCGGAATCCTCAGTAACAGAACCGAAAACTGCCCCCATAGAAAACCAAACCTCTGTTGAAGCCACCATCAAAGGATCCACCACCACCACCTCCTCTCAAGGCGGAGCTGCCGACTCCACCTGCAACGACGACAACAATGGAGAGACTTCAGACCCTCGCAAGTCTCTAGATTTCGCTGTTGAGTTATCAGAGAAAGGAACTAACGCGCTTAAAGAAAATGACTTCAGTGAAGCCGTAGAATGCTTTAGCCGTGCCCTTGAAATCAGGTTAGGGTCTTCATTTCATTTCATTGTCTAGGTTGGTTTTTGATCAGTGAAAAATTTGCAAGTAGTGAATCTATGCCCTATTGATGGGTTTTGGTACCTTTTGATTTTAGGGTTTTTGTAAGGTATAGCTTACCTCGTTAAAAATGTGGTTATTTTCCAATTTTTACAGATTGAATGTGTTTGAAATTCTTTTTGTGAGATTAGGAGTGCCAAGTTTCGGAATTATCTACTTAATTGAAAGAATTTGATGTTTATAAAAATAGGTATTTTTAGCATTTGGTATGTTAGGGTATATGTAATTAGGACCTTCACGTTAAAGGAGAGCAAGAAATGGATGCTGTGATTTTGTGAATTTTAGTTATGAAATGTCTAGGAGTAAGCAATGACAAATTTTCTTTAGTCATAATTAGAGGGTGAAGTTTTACAGTTTTGAACTTGTTGTGAATGAATTTGATATTTGTGAAAACGGGAGTGAGAATTTTCTCTAATAAATCTTTTCAAATTTGTATGGAGCTTTTGAGAGTGTTTGTTATGTCATGTGTCCCTGATTTCTTCATATATATATATATATATATATATATTATGCTTTTAGGGTTTTGCATCATGGTGAGCTGGCACTTGAATGTGTGAATGCATACTATCTATATGGACGTGCACTGTTGTATAAAGCGCAGGAGGAGGCTGATCCGGTGGCTATGGTACCGCAGAAGGATAGTGAATCTAAACAAGATGATAATAAAGATGGAGCTTCTAGGAATTTTGTAAATGGAGAATTTTCCTCTGCTTCTGTTTCTAGTAATGTTGAAGAGGGTGGGGGTTCTAATCATCCTGAAGGTGCAGCTGGTGGCGGTCAGTATTTTGTTGCCCAAAATGTTTGTTCATTAGTTATCATAGTAGAACATGCTAGTAAATAAGTTGCTTTTTGTTAACCTCTATTTGTATTTACCAACATTCAATTTCTTTTCTTTAAACTTATGTGATATGTATTTACCAACATTCAATTTCTTTTCTTTAAACTTATGTGATGTGTTGGGTGCAATCTCTAATCAGTAATTGGTTTATATATGTGAAAATGATTTAAACTGAACCAAGAACTTCACAAATTCAACTATATATTGTTCTTTTGATGCTTGAAGAATCGCAACATAAATTTTGCATATTTTTGTCTCCGCACAAGCATGGAATCCATGCTTGCAAGGTACTTGATATGCTGACAATAAACAGTATGCATGAATTTGCATCAAGTTCATTTACATGCTTGAGCAAAATTACTGTCAACGGCTTTTGATCCTTTAACATTCTTTTCTCCTCTATGCGCACGCACACACACATCCATTAAAGATCTATTATTAGCTAAAGGTGTTTGAGATGGTTTTCATGGCAAATGACCAAATGATTTTGTATGCCCTAAAATGGTGGTAAGGCCAAGCCTGGGATTGGACCTAAGCTTCTGTCTCTAGGTGGAGTAGGGCTAGTAGTAGCATCAATCTAATGGTTAAAATATTTCAGACTATTATCTCTTTATTCTGTTACAGCTTCTAGTGGGAAGGACAAAGAAGAAGAAGAAGATGATGAGGGAAGTGATGATGAGGACCTTGCTGAAGCAGATGAAGAAGAGTCTGACCTTGATTTGGCATGGAAAATGCTAGATGTTGCCAGAGCAATTGCTGAAAAACACCTCGATGACACGATGGATAAAGTTGACATTCTATCAGCACTGGCAGAAGTTGCATTGGAAAGAGGTCTGTCTGTTTATGCATTTATTTGAGTTGAATTTCCAAATATGAAGATGTTTTTGGTTTTATTAAAAAATAAAATAAACAGACACATTCCCAATATTTGCATTTGCTTCTCAATGCCTATTGCTTGGTTTAAATGGGTGTTGTATTTTCTTTCTTTCATTCATTTTTTGTGCGTGTGCATCATGCAGAGGATATAGAAACATCTCTCAGCGACTACCAGAAAGCGCTATCCATTTTAGAAAGGCTTGTTGAACCAGACAGTAGACATTTAGCAGAACTGTATCCTTATCAAGGTTTAGATACTCCCCTGTTTTGAGATTATAAGTATGACATATCATCAGCTTATTTATTCTCCTGGTCCTGTTAAATGTAATGATAGTCATATTTGTTTTGCCTGGGTCAATCACTTCGTCAATTTAGGGATTCCATCTTCTTATTTACCTTGCCACAGCTTTAACTGTACAATTCAGAAATTTTCGAATATGTTTGTGTCTGGAGATTGGGTCTCAGCCTCAGGAAGCAATCCCTTATTGCCAGAAGGCTATATCAGTTTGTAAGGCACGGTTGCAGCGGCTCATCAAAGAACAAAAGAGTTCCACAGAATCAGCAACATCGTCAGCTGTTTCTGAATTAGATGAGGGTGTCCAGCAGTCGTCCAATGTGCTGGCTGATAAATCTGTGACAGATAAAGAAGCAGAGATTGAAACACTTTCTGGCCTGTCTGCAGAGCTGGAAAAGAAGGTCAGCGCTGCTAGCCTCTGTGCAAGTTTTAGAATCTCTTTTAAACCATCCAGAGTTAAATTGTGCATCTGTATTTGCAGCTTGAAGATCTACAACAGCTGGTCCTGAACCCAGAGTCCATTCTTGCAGAAATCCTTGGAATGGTATCTGACAAGGCAAAAGGTGGCGTGAAGAGTGCATCTCCAAATCTCACGAGCTCTTCTCAGTTGGTTGTTGCTAATAGCGGTGGAAGTTTTGACTCTCCAACCATTTCCTCTTCTCACACAAATGGGGTGTTGGGAGTCACAGATCTTGGTGTTGCGGGAAGAGGAGTTAAGCGAGTTCTGACAAGTACAGATTCAGTAGGATCATCAAGCGCAGTGAAGAAACCCACTCCAGATCCCTCATCAGACAAAGGGGATGGAAAAACCTGTTAGTGGTTCTGAGTTTGAATGGTCAGTGATTTCGTGTTCATAATGCAAGCTGGTAAAGATTCTAGCGTTAACAAATATAACCATTCAAATATTTATGTCATGGGTCCCTGAGGACTGCTTGATCGGTCCTTCTTGGTGACCGGTGTTCTAGCTAGTGTTAATGTGCTAATTGTCATGCAGGTGGCAGTAGCTTCCCTATGTTCTGTCCATGATATGACTTTGGAGAGCAATACTTTATTAGCACCTTGTAAAATATTTTCCTGTATTCCAGTGGTACTAACATGTTAGTGCACTTTATTAATACTGGGAGGAATGGACTGTTTGAATCCATATTTCAGTGTTGAAATGGTGCTTTGTACTTGGAACTATTATCATTGAGAATGCTCCCTCATAGATAGGGATTTCTCCACGGTTCTTGCTTCCTGCTTCCTGCTGAACTTTATTTAAGCCCCGGTTTAAAGTTGGTTTTGTGGATTGGAGTTTAATTCCATGATTGCTGGGTTTTTTTTTTTTTTTTGTACAGTTAAAAACGTTTTGAGCATATGGTCCAGTGGTATGTGGTCTGTACAGCTGATAATTAAATGTATTTAGATGCCGCAATAATTTAATCAACCTTGGAGACTTCTTTAGCCAGCTCTTTCTGGGTCCTCTACACCGAATGTAAGAGGATATTTTCTCATAGAACTTTCACGTCGACCCTGTGGTTGTTGTCAGCGATGAATGATTGCTGGGAAGCCTACTGCTCAATGTTCCATTTCCTCTGTTCGGGGAGACATGAATTGTAGCTCTGGCTGCAAGAATTTTTAGTCATGCATGCACATACACATTAAAATGATTAACTTTTAATTCTTGTTTTTGTATGTTGGGTGTTGTTTTTTAAAATGTTTTTTTATTTAGAAATATATTAAAATAATATTTTTTATTTTTTAACTGCAAAAACAAACGCACTTTTAACCTTGAACATTTTGT
>JAAWWB010000217.1:0-2500 GCA_018804465.1 Populus tomentosa
CGATGCCAACAGTGGGAAAAATCGGCAGCGCGGATTTGTGCAGCTGGAAGCCCGTCGGGGAAATCGGCAGCGCAGATTTTTTGACGAATGGGCTGGACGCTGGGCTGTCCAGGCCAGGCAGGAAACATCGTCAATAATTGCGCTGCCGAAGCAGGGGCTGTTCAGGCACACAGCGGGCAGTGTTGGAATCGGCAGCGCCGACGAAATCGGCAGAATCGGCAGAATCGGCAGCAGGTGCTGACGATGAGTCTGGACTGTTTATAGTCCTAGGCTTGACGAAAAAGACTGGGGGCCTAGGCACAACGCTGGGGGGGCAGGGGCAGCGGCAGCGATGCCAACAGTGGGAAAATCGGCAGCGCGGATTTGTGCAGCTGGAAGCCCGTCGGGGAAAATCGGCAGCGCAGATTTTTTGACGATAACATGCTGGGACTCTGGCTGTCGGCCAGGCAGGAAACATCGTCAGGAATTGCGCTGCCGAAGCAGGGGCTGTTCAGCCACAGCGGGCAGTGTTGGAATCGGCAGCGCCGACGAAATCGGCAGAAGTCGGCAGAATCGGCAGCAGGTGCTGACGATGAGTCTGGACTGTTTATAGTCCTAGGCTTGACGAAAAGACTGGGGGCCTAGGCACACGCTGGGGCAGGGCAAGCGGCAGCGATGCCAACAGTGGGAAAAATCGGCAGCGCGGATTTGTGCAGCTGGAGGCCCGTCGGGGAAAATCGGCAGCGCAGATTTTTTGACGAACATGGGGCTGGACGCTGGGCTGTCCAGGCCAGGCAGGAACATCGTCAAGGAATTGCGCTGGAAGCAGGGGCTGTTCACACAGCGGGCAGTGTTGGAATCGGCAGCGCCGACGAAATCGGCAAATCGGCAGAATCGGCAGCAGGTGCTGAAGATGAGTCTGGACTGTTTATAGTCCTAGGCTTGACGAAAAAGACTGGGGGCCTAGGCACACGCTGGGGCAGGGGCAGCGGCAGCGATGCCAACAGTGGGAAAAATCGGCAGCGCGGATTTGTGCAGCTGGAAGCCCGTCGGGGAAAATCGGCAGCGCAGATTTTTTGACGAACATGGGCTGGACGCTGGGCTGGCCAGGCCAGGCAGGAAAATTCATCGAGGGGATGCGCTGACGAAACAGGGGCTGTTCGGACACAGGAGGCAGTGCTGGAATCGGCAGCGCCGACGAAATCGGCAAAGTCGGCAGAATCGGCAACGTCGGCACAATCGGCAGCAGGTGCTGACGATGAGTCTGGATGGACGGACTGCATATGACCCGGCTGCCCGCAACGAGTCATCAATTCTCTGCCCTATCACCATAACTCCCGATGTGTTGTTCGCTATCTTAGAAGAAGAGATCTATTCACTCCCCGGGATGGCCGGGTGCGATTACCCGGCGGCAGTTCATTCACAATCGCTGCCCTATCGGCTACAACTGCTGATGGGGGGATTAGAGGCCTGCCATGGTGGTTGAGGGAAGGGCGAAGACCGTGAAGCAAGAGCTTTCCCGGGGCTCCTCCGTTGGCCGCGGCATGCGAGCTGCGGTTTTCCCGCATTCCGCCAAGAAAACGTCGTGCTTCCCACATGAAATCAATCCAGTAAACCAGCCATATTTTGTGAGGCTGCCAGCTGAATTTGGGGTCATTCCGGGCTGGTCACTATTTTTGCGTATTTCCTGATTTTTAACGGTAGGAAAATAAACAAAAATACTTCCGGCCACGAAAAAATCCGGGATTTATTTCTGGAGGTGGATTGGATTATTGCCAACCTATGTGCAAAATTTCAGCTCAAAATACTAAGAAATGGAATTTTTTAGAGGGGGGGTTGACAGCTGGGGACCTAGTAGTGTCTACCCCTTGCCAGAGCTTTGCAATAACCACTTATAGCTCTTTAGGGGGGTGCCCCCGACTGGCCATGGGGCGCGCTGGCTGGCGCCCATAGGCCTGCCGCGGGGGATTTGCGAGCGCCGCTATGCTAGGACTAACGGGGGGGGCCTCACGGCCCGAAGTAACGCCGCCATCGATGACCCCGTTTTCCGGCCGGCGACGACCCGATTCCGGCCAGCGTCTCCCTATAAAAATCACACACGCGGCTGCGCGCGCGCGCGACCCCGCCCGCGCCCGCGCCCGCGCCACGGCGCTATGGCGGCTGGGCGCTGGGGCCTGGGGCCTGGGGCCTGAGGGCCTGGGGCACTTGGGGGGCCCTTGGGCCTCTTTGGGCTGCCGGCGCGCGACGCGCAATGATTCCAACGCAGCCAGCTGTGCTGCGCAACGGGGCTGACGCGTGGACAGCCACTGCTGGCTGTGCTATCTTGCCTGCGGGTTGGGGGCTGGACCTCTCGGGCAATGCCCCCCTGCGCTCTTGCCTGCCCCCCGCGCGGGAGAGGCTGGGCACACGCTGGGGCAGGGGGCTGCGGCAGCGATGCCAACAGTGGGAGAAATCGGCCAGCGCGGATTTGTGCCGCTGGAGGCCCGTCGGGGGAAAATCGGCAGCGCAGATTTGTGCCCGC
>JAAWWB010000217.1:12500-20000 GCA_018804465.1 Populus tomentosa
CCTAGGCACACGCTGGGGCAGGGGCAGCGGCAGCGATGCCAACAGTGGGAAAAATCGGCAGCGCGGATTTGTGCAGCTGGAAGCCCGTCGGGGAAAATCGGCAGCGCAGATTTTTTGACGAACATGGGCTGGACGCTGGGCTGTCCAGGCCAGGCAGGAAACATCGTCAAGGAATTGCGCTGCCGAAGCAGGGGCTGTTCAGGCACAGCGGGCAGTGTTGGAATCGGCAGCGCCGACGAAATCGGCAGAATCGGCAGAATCGGCAGCAGGTGCTGACGATGAGGCTGGACTGTTTATAGTCCTAGGCTTGACGAAAAAGACTGGGGGCCTAGGCACACGCTGGGGCAGGGGCAGCGGCAGCGATGCCAACAGTGGGAAAAATCGGCAGCGCGGATTTGTGCAGCTGGAAGGCCCGTCGGGGAAAATCGGCAGCGCAGATTTTTTGACGAACATGGGCTGGCCGCTGGGCTGTCCAGGCCAGGCAGGAAACATCATCAAGGAATTGCGCTGCCGAAGCAGGGGCTGTTCAGGCACAGCGGGCAGTGTTGGAATCGGCAGCGCCGACGAAATCGGCAAAGTCGGCAGAGTCGGCAGAATCGGCAGCAGGTGCTGACGATGAGCCTGGACTGTTTATAGTCCTAGGCTTGACGAAAAAGACTGGGGGCCTAGGCACACGCTGGGGCAGGGGCAGCGGCAGCGATGCCAACAGTGGGAAAAATCGGCAGCGCGGATTTGTGCAGCTGGAAGGCCCGTCGGGGAAAATCGGCAGCGCAGATTTTTTGACGAACATGGGCTGGACGCTGGGCTGTCCAGGCCAGGCAGGAAACATCGTCAAGGAATTGCGCTGGCGAAGCAGGGGCTGTTCAGGCACAGCGGGCAGTGTTGGGAATCGGCAGCGCCGACGAAATCGGCAAAGTCGGCAGAATCGGCAGCAGGTGCTGACGATGAGTCTGGACTGTTTATAGTCCTAGGCTTGACGAAAAAGACTGGGGGCCTAGGCTCACGCTGGGGCAGGGGCAGCGGCAGCGATGCCAACAGTGGGAAAAATCGCAGCGCGGATTTGTGCAGCTGGAGCCCGTCGGGGAAAATCAGGCAGCGCAGATTTTTTGACGAACATGGGCTGGACGCTGGGCTGTCCAGGCCAGGCAGGAAACATCGTCAAGGAATTGCGCTGCCGAAGCAGGGGCTGTTCAGGCACAGCGGGCAGTGTTGGAATCGGCAGCGCCGACGAAATCGGCAGAATCGGCAGAATCGGCAGCAGGTGCTGACGATGAGTCTGGACTGTTTATAGTCCTAGGCTTGACGAAAAAGACTGGGGGCCTAGGCACACGCTGGGGCAGGGGCAGCGGCAGCGATGCCAACAGTGGGAAAAATCGGCAGCGCGGATTTGTGCAGCTGGAGGCCCGTCGGGGAAAATCGGCAGCGCAGATTTTTTGACGAACATGGGCTGGACGCTGGGCTGTCCAGGCCAGGCAGGAAACATCGTCAAGGAATTGCGCTGCCGAAGCAGGGGCTGTTCAGGCACAGCGGGCAGTGTGGGAATCGGCAGCGCCGACGAAATCGGCAGAATCGGCAGAATCGGCAGCAGGTGCTGACGATGAGGCTGGACTGTTTATAGTCCTAGGCTTGACGAAAAAGACTGGGGGCCTAGGCACACGCTGGGGCAGGGGCAGCGGCAGCGATGCCAACAGTGGGAAAAATCGGCAGCGCGGATTTGTGCAGCTGGAAGCCCGTCGGGGAAAATCGGCAGCGCAGATTTTTTGACGAACATGGGCTGGACGCTGGGCTGTCCAGGCCAGGCAGGAAACATCGTCAAGGAATTGCGCTGCCGAAGCAGGGGCTGTTCAGGCACAGCGGGCAGTGTTGGAATCGGCAGCGCCGACGAAATCGGCAGAATCGGCAGAATCGGCAGCAGGTGCTGACGATGAGTCTGGACTGTTTATAGTCCTAGGCTTGACGAAAAAGACTGGGGGCCTAGGCACACGCTGGGGCAGGGGCAGCGGCAGCGATGCCAACAGTGGGAAAAATCGGCAGCGCGGATTTGTGCAGCTGGAGGCCCGTCGGGGAAAATCGGCAGCGCAGATTTTTTGACGAACATGGGCTGGACGCTGGGCTGTCCAGGCCAGGCAGGAAACATCGTCAAGGAATTGCGCTGCCGAAGCAGGGGCTGTTCAGGCCACAGCGGGCAGTGTTGGAATCGGCAGCGCCGACGAAATCGGCAGAATCGGCAGAATCGGCAGCAGGTGCTGACGATGAGTCTGGACTGTTTATAGTCCTAGGCTTGACGAAAAAGACTGGGGGCCTAGGCACACGCTGGGGCAGGGGCAGCGGCAGCGATGCCAACAGTGGGAAAAATCGGCAGCGCGGATTTGTGCAGCTGGAAGCCCGTCGGGGAAAATCGGCAGCGCAGATTTTTTGACGAACATGGGCTGGACGCTGGGCTGTCCAGGCCAGGCAGGAAAAATCGTCAAGGAATTGCGCTGCCGAAGCAGGGGCTGTTCAGGCACAGCGGGCAGTGTGGGAATCGGCAGCGCCGACGAAATCGGCAGAATCGGCAGAATCGGCAGCAGGTGCTGACGATGAGTCCTGGACTGTTTATAGTCCTAGGCTTGACGAAAAAGACTGGGGGCCTAGGCACACGCTGGGGCAGGGGCAGCGGCAGCGATGCCAACAGTGGGAAAAATCGGCAGCGCGGATTTGTGCAGCTGGAGGCCCGTCGGGGAAAATCAGCAGCGCAGATTTTTTGACGAACATGGGCTGGACGCTGGGCTGTCCAGGCCAGGCAGGAAACATCGTCAAGGAATTGCGCTGCCGAAGCATGGGGCTGTTCAGGCACAGCGGGCAGTGTTGGAATCGGCAGCGCCGACGAAATCGGCAGAATCGGCAGAATCGGCAGCAGGTGCTGACGATGAGTCTGGACTGTTTATAGTCCTAGGCTTGACGAAAAAGACTGGGGGCCTAGGCACACGCTGGGGCAGGGGCAGCGGCAGCGATGCCAACAGTGGGAAAAATCGGCAGCGCGGATTTGTGCAGCTGGAAGCCCGTCGGGGAAAATCGGCAGCGCAGATTTTTTGACGAACATGGGCTGGACGCTGGGCTGTCCAGGCCAGGCAGGAAACATCGTCAAGGAATTGCGCTGCCGAAGCAGGGGCTGTTCAGGCACAGCGGGCAGTGTTGGAATCGGCAGCGCCGACGAAATCGGCAAGAATCGGCAGAATCGGCAGCAGGTGCTGACGATGAGTCTGGACTGTTTATAGTCCTAGGCTTGACGAAAAAGACTGGGGGCCTAGGCACACGCTGGGGCAGGGGGCAGCGGCAGCGATGCCAACAGTGGGAAAAATCGGCAGCGCGGATTTGTGCAGCTGGAAGCCCGTCGGGGAAAATCGGCAGCGCAGATTTTTTGACGAACATGGGCTGGACGCTGGGCTGTCCAGGCCAGGCAGGAAACATCGTCAAGGAATTGCGCTGGCGAAGCAGGGGCTGTTCAGGCACAGCGGGCAGTGTTGGAATCGGCAGCGCCGACGAAATCGGCAGAATCGGCAGAATCGGCAGCAGGTGCTGACGATGAGTCTGGACTGTTTATAGTCCTAGGCTTGACGAAAAAGACTGGGGGCCTAGGCACACGCTGGGGCAGGGGCAGCGGCAGCGATGCCAACAGTGGGAAAAATCGGCAGCGCGGATTTGTGCAGCTGGAGGCCCGTCGGGGAAAATCGGCAGCGCAGATTTTTTGACGAACATGGGCTGGACGCTGGGCTGTCCAGGCCAGGCAGGAAACATCGTCAAGGAATTGCGCTGGCGAAGCAGGGGCTGTTCAGCCACAGCGGGCAGTGTTGGAATCGGCAGCGCCGACGAAATCGGCAGAAGTCGGCAGAATCGGCAGCAGGTGCTGACGATGAGTCTGGACTGTTTATAGTCCTAGGCTTGACGAAAAAGACTGGGGGCCTAGGCACACGCTGGGGCAGGGGCAGCGGCAGCGATGCCAACAGTGGGAAAAATCGGCAGCGCGGATTTGTGCAGCTGGAGGCCCGTCGGGGAAAATCGGCAGCGCAGATTTTTTGACGAACATGGGCTGGACGCTGGGCTGTCCAGGCCAGGCAGGAAACATCGTCAAGGAATTGCGCTGGCGAAGCAGGGGCTGTTCAGGCCACAGCGGGCAGTGTTGGAATCGGCAGCGCCGACGAAATCGGCAGAATCGGCAGAATCGGCAGCAGGTGCTGACGATGAGTCTGGACTGTTTATAGTCCTAGGCTTGACGAAAAAGACTGGGGGCCTAGGCACACGCTGGGGCAGGGGCAGCGGCAGCGATGCCAACAGTGGGAAAAATCGGCAGCGCGGATTTGTGCAGCTGGAAGGCCCGTCGGGGAAAATCGGCAGCGCAGATTTTTTGACGAACATGGGCTGGACGCTGGGCTGTCCAGGCCAGGCAGGAAACATCGTCAAGGAATTGCGCTGCCGAAGCAGGGGCTGTTCAGGCACAGCGGGCAGTGTTGGAATCGGCAGCGCCGACGAAATCGGCAGAATCGGCAGAATCGGCAGCAGGTGCTGACGATGAGTCTGGACTGTTTATAGTCCTAGGCTTGACGAAAAAGACTGGGGGCCTAGGCACACGCTGGGGCAGGGGCAGCGGCAGCGATGCCAACAGTGGGAAAAATCGGCAGCGCGGATTTGTGCAGCTGGAAGCCCGTCGGGGAAAATCGGCAGCGCAGATTTTTTGACGAACATGGGCTGGACGCTGGGCTGTCCAGGCCAGGCAGGAAACATCGTCAAGGAATTGCGCTGGCGAAGCAGGGGCTGTTCAGCCACAGCGGGCAGTGTTGGAATCGGCAGCGCCGACGAAATCGGCAAAGTCGGCAGAATCGGCAGCAGGTGCTGAAGATGAGTCTGGACTGTTTATAGTCCTAGGCTTGACGAAAAAGACTGGGGGCCTAGGCTCACGCTGGGGCAGGGGCAGCGGCAGCGATGCCAACAGTGGGAAAAATCGGCAGCGCGGATTTGTGCAGCTGGAAGCCCGTCGGGGAAAATCGGCAGCGCAGATTTTTTGACGAACATGGGCTGGACGCTGGGCTGTCCAGGCCAGGCAGGAAACATCGTCAAGGAATTGCGCTGGCGAAGCAGGGGCTGTTCAGCCACAGCGGGCAGTGTTGGAATCGGCAGCGCCGACGAAATCGGCAGAGTCGGCAGAATCGGCAGCCGGTGCTGACGATGAGCCTGGACTGTTTATAGTCCTAGGCTTGACGAAAAAGACTGGGGGCCTAGGCACACGCTGGGGCAGGGGCAGCGGCAGCGCGGATTTGTGCAGCTGGAGGCCCGTCGGTGAAAATCGGCAGCGCAGATTTTTTGACGAACATGGGCTGGACGCTGGGCTGGCCAGGCCAGGCAGGAAAATTCATCGAGGGGATGCGCTGACGAAACAGGGGCTGTTCGGACACAGGAGGCAGTGCTGGAATCGGCAGCGCCGACGAAATCGGCAAAGTCGGCAGAATCGGCAACGTCGGCACAATCGGCAGCAGGTGCTGACGATGAGTCTGGATGGACGGACTGCATATGACCCGGCTGCCCGCAACGAGTCATTCAATTCTCTGCCCTATCAACATAACTCCCGATGTGTTGTTCGCTATCTTAGAAGAAGAGATCTCTTCCTCCCCGGGATGGCCGGGTGCGATTACCCGGCGGCGTCATTCAAATCGCTGCCCTATCGGCTACAACTGCTGATGGGGGGATTAGAGGCCTGCCATGGTGGTGAGGGGAGGCGAAGACCGTGAAAGCAAGAGCTTTCCCGGGGCTCCTCCGTTGGCCGCGGCATGCGAGCTGCCGGTTTTCCCGCATTCCGCCAAGAAAACGTCGTGCTTCCCACATGAAATCAATCCAGTAAAACCAGCCATATTTTTGTGAGGCTGCCAGCTGAATTTGGGGTCATTCCGGGCTGGTCACTATTTTTGCGTATTTCCTTGATTTTTAACGGTAGGAAAATAAACAAAAATACTTCCCGGCCACGAAAAAATCCGGGATTATTTCTGGAGGTGGATTGGATTATTGCCAACCTATGTGCAAAATTTCAGCTCAAAATACTAAGAAATGAATTTTTTAGAGGGGGGGTGACAGCTGGGACCTAGTAGTGTCTACCCCTGCCAGAGCTGCAATAACACTTATAGCTCTTTAGGGGGGTGCCCCCCGACTGGCCATGGGGCGCGCTGGCTGGCGCCCATAGGCCTGCCGCGGGGGATTTGCGAGCTGCCGCTATGCTAGGACTAACGTGGGGGGCCTCACGGCCCGAAGTAACGCCGCCATCGATGACCCGTTTTCCGGCCGGCGACGACCCGATTCCGGCCAGCGTCCCTATAAAAATCACACACGCGCGCGCGCGCGCCCGCCCGCCCGCGCCCGCGCCCGCGCTTGGCGCTGGGGCGCTGGGGCCTGGGGGCCTGGGGCCTGAGGGCCTGGGGCCCTTGGGGGCCCTTGGGCGCTTGGGCGCGCGCGCGCGCGGCAATGATTCCCACGCAGCCATGCTGTGCTGCGCAACGGGGGCTGACGCGGGGACAGCCCCTGCTGGCTTGCTATCTTGCCTGCGGGGGGGCTGCCTTCGGGCCCTGGCCCCCTGCGCTCTTGCCTGCCCCCCGCGCGGGAGAGGCTAGGCGCTGCTGGGGCCAGCCCGACGTCGCTGGCCGCGGCATGCGAGCTGCTGGTTTTCCCGCATTCCGCCAAGAAAACGTTGTGCTTTCCACATGAAATCAATCCAGTAAAATCAGCCATATTTTTGTGAGGCTGCCAGCCGAATTTGGGGTCATTCCGGGCCGGTTCCTATTTTTGCGTATTTCCTTGATTTTTAATGGTAGGAAAATAAAAAAAAATACTTTCCGGACCCGAAAAATTCTGGGATTATTTCTGGAGGTGGATTGGATTTTTGCCAACCTATGTGCAAAATTTCAGCTCAAAATACCAAGAAATGAATTTTTTAGAGGGGGGGTGACAGCTGGGACCTAGTAGTGTCTACCCCTGCCAGAGCTGCAATAACACTTATAGCTCTTTAGGGGGGTGACCCCCGACCGGCCATGGGGCGCGCTGGCTGGCGCCCATAGGCCTGCCGCGGGGGATTTGGGAGCTGCTGCTACACTCGGACTAACGTGGGGGGCCTCATGGCCCGAAGTAAGGCCGCCATCGATGACCCGTTTTCCGGCCGGCGACGACCCGATTCCGGCCACCGTCCCCGGGACCCGCTCCAAGCCGTTGGGCGCGTTGGGGCTGCTTATCCGCGGCGTGGGCGTGGGGCCTTAAAAAGCCGCGCTCGTGCCAAGGTGCTGGCAGCTGCTGCGCGCCTCTCAGCTTGCCGCGATGTCCCGGCGGCGGGGGCTGATTCCGGCAACCGTCCCTGGACCCGCTCCAAGCCGTTGGGCGCGTTGGGGCTGCTTATCCGCGACGCGGGCGTGCACGCACTCTGTTGCCGCGCTCGTGCCAAGGTGCTGGCAGCCCCAACGCGCCCAACGGCTTGGCGCGAGTCACGGC
>JAAWWB010000222.1:0-33006 GCA_018804465.1 Populus tomentosa
AGAAATTTTCAGGATCAACTTTGGTCTTCACATGCACCAACCTGTAGAAGTTATCCTTGAAGTACTTGGTACCAAAAACACTCGCTTCAACAAAACTTGTGTTAGAATTTCTGTTCATGCCCAAATCAAGATCCCTGTAATTCACATATGCTTCCCTAGGATTCTTTGAGACATAAGGTGTCATGTAGCTGTAAACCTTCCTAGTCCAATCTATATGCTTTGCAACGTTTTCCGTTGCATCTTGCCAACTGGACCAGTAAAGGATCATGAACTTGGTACCTTTTCTATGAGGGAAAGGAGTCTGAGATTCTGAAATTTGGTTCATCATTCCACCATAAGGAGTGAACACTACTAGAGGACTCTCTGCTTCAAATAACTTCTCCCATAACCCTTCAAGTGCCTTTTCAGGTATGGGTTTTCTGGCATAGTCAGATTTGCCTTTGAAGTAGGCCCTGTCCGGGTTCGTTCTTTGAAGGAAAAATTCAGGAGAAGTATTGGTACTCAAGCCTGCCATATATACAGTAGAATTGATCCAGTTTGTTTCGATACAATCCTGTCGTGTCAAACCCAATCCAGGGAAGCTGTGTTTCATTACCTGGAGAAGCCTGTTGGCGTCACCAAGAAACAGGGCATTGTAAGAGGTGGTGATAGTTCTTTTACCGTGGGTACTGACATTAGCTGTCTGAATTTGAACTCTGATGAAAAGATCCTTGTCTAGTTGATCAGCAATTTGTTGCCATCTATAGAGGAGTTTAGTTGCACCTTGTTCTAACGTCTTGGTAACGGTAAATACTGTCACAGCTGATGGTACAGGAACTAATTTTACCTTCCAGGCGGTGACGATTCCGAAGCTGCCACCTGCGCCTCCTCTGATGGCCCAAAAAAGATCTTCTCCCATGGCTTTTCGGTCTAGAAGTCTTCCATGAACATCAATTATATGAACATCAACGACATTGTCGGCTGCAAGGCCATATTTTCGCAACATGGCACCATATCCACCTCCTGAAATTAGCCCGCCCATACATACAGTTGGGCAAGTGCCAGATGGGAAGCCATGAGTTTTGCTTTTCTCAGAAATTCTGTAGTAAAGTTCACCATTCGTGGCACCCACCTGAACCCACGCGCTGTTGTGCTCAATATCAACGCTGATGGACCGGAGCTTGGCAAGGTCCACAACAATGAAAGGTGACTCAATCTCTGAAACATAAGAGAGTCCCTCAAAATCATGGCCTCCGCTACGGACTCTAAGGTGAATTCCAAGCTTCTTAGAGCAAATGACAACAGCTTGGATGTGAGATTCTTGTAAAGGAGTGAAGATAAACTCAGGTTTCGGTACTGAAGGCAGGGTGAACCTGAGGTTTTGAGCAGAAGATTGTAAAACACTATTGAAGGAAGAGTTTTTTGGAGCACACAAGACAGTAGAAAAAGGAAAGGATGATTCTGAAGTTCTTGAGAGACATTTCAGAAACCTATCCTGAAGTGCATGTGAAACTATAAAGGGAGATAGGAGTAGGACCAGAAGTATTGAAAGTATGGAAGAACTTGAAGGCACCATTTTGCTTGCTTTCTTGCTTCTTTGGGTTGTCTTCAAGAATTGAAGTCTCAAGGTGCTCTTATAGAGGAGCTGTGAGGAGTTGATCGTAAATTGGTTTAATCTTTACATTATCCGAGAAATATAATATTACTCTCAATTCTTTGTAGTAAAATGTTTAATTATGATATTAGAATTGAATTGTGATTCTAAACTATTGATATATCTGGTATCTTAAATTTTTTACTTCAATTTGTTTTGGAAATTTATATATATTTTTAGAGAATAATATAAATTATATCCTAAAATCTCACATAGAAACTTAAATGATTGGATTGATATGGTTTTTTGACATGATATTAATTAGAAACTTGATAATAAAACGGTCACGAATTCGAATCTCATAATCTCTATTTATTTAATAAAAATTAAGCACAAGACAATATAAGTCTATATAAGTTTGAAACTCAAATGATTTTTACTTAAGAAAATATATTAAAAAATAATATAAATCATATCTTGAAATCTTACCTAATATTTTAAATTATTAAATTAATATGATTTTTTTAACATGTATAATTACATAAATGTGAAAAATATTTGATTGGCCCAAAACATGCACGTGCTATTGAAAGTTTTAGTTAATTAAACGTGTCAAGCATCTTGCATAGGGAAGGGTATTTGTTTTTGTTGATAATGAAAAATACAAAACATTGTTCTTGTCAGTAGATTTTTGTTAGCTGTCATTGACTGTGTGTATATTCCTTTTATATTGTCTGCTTTTATAGAGCATGACTTCACTGAGTTAGATTTTTTGGTATCTAAAATCAAGATTTTCTGATTTTTTTTCTTTTTTATATTTGTGTAAATGAATGTGCTTAAGGTTCTTTATTAAACCTTAAGCACATTCATTCTAATGCCCTGTTGATTCACCCTTCTCGGAGTGAACTGACGTTGCAGGTAAGTGGGAGGCAGTATCCGCCAATGGATCCCCGTCTAGTTCATTACCATACAATGAATTATACCCTCTTCTCTGTATAGGGAAGGATCAATTCTGGCTACCTATCGTGTAGGAACCATCCTGCAATATGTTTCCAAACTTGTATTAATATTCCAATCCTTGAAATTTCAACCAGATGCTCTAATACCGGGACAACACACTAATCATAATATATAAAATAAAAACATGGTAAATGTATATATATATTTTTAAATGAAGTTATACAAGATTCATCAAAATTTCTATCGAAATTTTTGCAAAGTCTCTTCTATATTGAGAAGTTCCAATTTATCGACAAATAACCTATACACTTCTATTAATCATTATTCAATCACAACCCAATTGTCCAAGGTCTCAATTTTCATCAACGCTCATCGGCATAACCACAATTTCCCAAATATCCATATAATAAGAATGAGTATTAATTAGTACAAATGAGAAAAAAATAGGCATACATGGAAATTATGAACACATGATAATATAAATTATGTTCAAACATTCTATTTAAAAGTTGTAATAGTTTCTTGAGATATAAAATACATTATCATTTGTTTAGTTTTGAATGACACAAAAGATAAAGAATCTAAAATATTATTCTTGTCGTGAATATGATGGACCTGAAACAAATATAAATTTAGAAAATAATTATCATAAAAGCAATACTAACATCAATAGTCGAAAAATATATTTAAAGTTACATACTATCATATTCTCTACAAATTTCCATCTAATCCCCTTTTAATATTTTTGGATTTATTCTTTCTAGATTCACTAACATTTCCCTTTTTACTCCTGAATTTTCCCACCAATGTCATATGTTAATGTTGAAGCACAATTCCTTTAAAAATGCCAATACCAATTCATTGGTACCGTCAACTATCCTTCATAGGATTGCTAATCAAATCTCTTCTTTCCAAAACCTTGGGACGGTAATGCTGATACTATAAATTTCATTAGTATTATTAGTTGTCCTTACCAAGAATGAATAATCAAGTTTGTTGTAAATGTCGACATCAATGCAACCCATTGATATCATTAACTATTTCTAACATAAAATAGTTAATAATTTTCCATAATACTTTGAAATATCTCCAAGAATGCTGATGTTAAAGATTCTTGACATCATTAGCTTTCATATCAGGAATAGCTAATCAATTTTTATAGAATTGCTGATATTAATGTTGCCATCGATATCATTAACTATTCTTAACCTGAATAGTTAATCAAGTTTGTTGTAACCCAATTTTAATCCATTGGCTCTTTAATTTAATTTTACAGGGTTTAAAATGTAAAATTAAAATATCAGAAATTTATTTCGATCAAAAGTGTGATTTGTCAACTTGCATGAAAACTAGAAACTACAATGTACTTTTGTTATTGTATCCTTATCTTTAAGATAATCCTTGTCTTCAAGATAATGATAGTTATCCGCTTTCAAATTTGATTCTTAATCAAATTCAAACTTCAAAGAAGAGAATGAGTTTGATTGAAACTTTATTTCTCACACACCAAGAGACTCTGGCACTTAAACACAGATCTCAGTGTATAAACAAAAAGAGAAAGCTAGAATACAGAGAAAATCAAGAGTAAAAAGCAGAAAATAGGGGAGGAAAAACAAAAAGAAAAAGAAACAAGAGAAACAGGAAGATTAGAACGTGGAAGACAA
This sequence comes from Populus tomentosa, assembly GCA_018804465.1. Lineage (NCBI taxonomy): Eukaryota > Viridiplantae > Streptophyta > Magnoliopsida > Malpighiales > Salicaceae > Populus > Populus tomentosa. Next base: position 4,198 of record JAAWWB010000222.1, read on the forward strand.
GGACAGAGGGAACAAGAGAAAACTTGAAAGCAGGAACATCGCCCAACATCAGCAATCTCGCACAAATTTTCTACAAAACCAGGTAAGTCTTTTGCTTTTCTCCGCTCTCATCTTAATTCATTAGAGATTGTTCATTCTGCATTTTAATTACTTTGTCCCGTAGCAAGCACACACGAGTAATTCACATACATTTGCAACTAAAGAGATTAAACAGGTCGGGTTACTGGTTTGAACCAGTAACCGGGCCGGGTGGCTAGGTTTAGTCCAACCTATATGGTTGGGCTGGAACCAGCCCCAAAAAAGGAAAAGAAAAAAATTGATACGATGTGGGCTTTAAGCCCAACCAGCCCAACCTGTGTTGCTAAGGGTGTGTTTGGCAAAAACACACCCTTATGTCTTGGCCATAATTTTTATGCTCATTTTAGTTGATATCTGGCCAAACAAGCTTCTTTTTTATACCATAAAATTCTAAAGATATTTGGGGATATTCTATGTTTTATTTATGATCCCCTCGCACTTTGTTTTATTTTTTTCCTTTGTGTTTTGTATTTTTTTAATCATATGCTCAACTCAATTTGTGGACCTGTTAAACTCAAAATTTGTTGTGCAATGTCCATCTAATAAGGTCTTCAATGTTATTTCCATCTAATAAGGCAAATGATAATAAAGGTTAAAGAAGAAAAAAATGGCACAGAAAATTTCTTCTTCAAATTCATTATTTACGAAATTATTCACTGATGTTAGAGTCAAGAATATTGTATTTTTTTTGTTTGTGTAATATTTATCAATGCTAGAGTTAAAAATATTTATAGGAATTGTTCACTGATGCCAGAGTCAGGAACATGAAAAGAAGAATAAAATAAGAAAAAAGAGAACAAATTATTAGCAATTTTAGACAAAACTAGCAATGCAACTTGCCTCAATTAAGTAGAATGCTTAAGGAGTGATAACATCTTCTATTTTTGCATAACTAGTCCTGTACCCTAAAATCTCTGTTGACCAATTAGGATTTCTAGTAACCATAATACCAGGAGACAACTCTTTTATAAAAGAAAAAAAAAATTGAAGTGATTCCCCACTCCCGGGGAGGGTCGCCACAATGCTGCGCTCCACGCGAGGATGCAACAGAGAGTATGATTTATGAGTCCATAGCTGCCATAATGTAAGATCAGATTCACTATTTAACACACCTTCCTCTATTGTCACCCCCATGAGTTTAATCCATTAAACTTCAGGTTTCTTACCCATGCACCACGTAGGGTGAAAGTAGAGTTTTTATTACCAAATTAGCACTTTCTGGAGCAATATTAGTTATAATAAACATTTTTATGGGTTAAAGATTTATAATTAAAAATTTAGCTAAACACATATAAGTACCAAACAAATAATTTAAATTCTTAAAACAAAATCAACGACAAAATTAAAATAAGAAATTAAAAAAAATAAAAGTTAAAAGATTGAATTTTTAACAAAACTATTATGATTAAGAGTAATTAATTGTTCAGTTCAATTTTGAATAAAATCATACGGCATGCAAATATGGTTTTATAAAAACTAAAATAAATTCCAATTAACAAACTAAATTAAAACTAAACCTGTAACAAAACTAAATAAGTTACTAACAAATAAATAAAGTATTAAAATTGATTTTTGGAGTCAAAACTAATATAAAATTATATATGGTAATTACCAAAATTAATTTCCACTATTTTTTCCTAAATACCCACCATTAAAAGAATAAGAAACCAGAAGGTTTTTTCTTTAAAAGCTAGATGTTTTCCTTTGGAAATGAATTGTTGAGGAAGAGGAAGGTTACAATTCAAATTATTTACTCATGAGTTGGAAACACAAACCCTACCCAAATTACCCAAGCTAACATTGTATTAAGCCGAGCAAGTGCCTTTGTTTTAAGCTCAAAATTCACTTAACCTAGGGCCTCTCCCCTCCAAAAACATAGGTGCTCACTGACTTTAATTTTTATTTTTCAATATTCCCTTATATAATTTACTAGAAAATATTTTAATTTTTTTTATGTGAAATTAAGTATGTTTTGGTTTACAAAATATGTAAATCAAATGTTTTTTAAAATCAATTTTTTATATTTTATTTTAAATAATTTAATATTCTATGTTAAAGTACTTTAATTGAACAATAATTTTTAACAAAGTCTCCACTCTAAAAGTTAATAGACTTCACTTTTAATTTGATATTAAATATGCTTATTAACCATATTTTTTAAAATAAAATTTTAACACCCTTTTCTTGCAAAATGGAACTTCAATAGTAGAACTCAAGGTCACACTTTAAGAGGGATGAGATCCGGATTTAAGAATAACAAAATTTCTACAATATGCCTAAATAATTTATTAGATCTCTTACTAAAATAACAACAAAATTTAAAACTCTCATAATCTGTATACAGTATACATATATGGTGCTGTAACAATTGAAAATGAAATCTTAGAAGCAAAGAAATTAATTAGAAATTGATCTAATGCTTAAGGGATATATTTACTTCTTGGTTATTAGAATTTAAATTTCATGCTAGTGTTAAAAATAAAATTATCAATTTTATAGAGTTTGTTTGACATTATATTAGTTTTTTAGCTAAAAGTAACCAATTAAAACCATAATTATTAAACCCGGATAGACTCAGCAGGTCGACCCGGGACCCGGTTGACCTAGGGGTTGGAACGGTCCGGGGTTGTCAAAAGACCGGTCGATGCAACGATCTGGCCTAACCCAGCGGGTAAGACCCGGTGTTTATTTATTTTTTTTAAATGTAGGATTTGAAACTTATTAGTATATATACTCATGTTTTCAAGAAAAAAAGTTATATTTTTTCAATGTGGGATAAAAAACCTTTTGATTTAAATACTTCAACTTAAAAAGATAACATATTATCTTTTTAATGTGGGATTTAAAACCCATTAGTGAATATACTCTATATTCCAAAAAAAAAGTTATATTTTTTCAATTTGAGATTTGAAACCTATTATTATATATACTCTATGTTCCTAAAAAAAATTATCTTTTTTTAATATAGGATTTGAAACCCATTAGTATATATATTCTATGTTTATAAGAAAAAAAGTTATGTTTTTTCAATGTGAAATTTGAAACCCATTAGTATATATACTCCATGTTTCCAAGAAAAAAATTATGTTTTTTCAATGTGGGATAAAAAACATTTAAATTTTTTTTTAAAACTTTATTATTTACAATATGTATAGCAAGGTTGTTAAAATCGCGATTTGACTCGTAAAATCGTATAGGGTTAACGTGCTAAATCGTTCAAAAAACTCGAAAATGGGTGAAATCGGGTTGAAATTGGGTGAAATCGTTAAAATCGGGTGAAATCGCATAAAAACGCGATTTCAGGACCGTTTTAACGATTTTGGCAGAAAACATATACTGCCCGTAACCTTTGCCTCCACGCGCCAGCTGTCCAGCGGCTATTTGGCGATTTGTGCATTCTTTCATCTCTTTCAGCTGCTGATACACAAACAATCTACACATAACAAAATTTATAAATCCCTAAATCTAATCTCTCTCTATTAACAGCTCACGGCCTAACGCTGAGAGCCTGAGACGACTTCCTCTTCCTCTTCATCAACAACGACAACGCTCTCCTGGTAACAACTCACACCTCACGGCTTCCTCTTCCCCGTCATCAATGGCTCACGGCTTCCTCTTCATCAACAGCGGCAGCGCTCTTCAATCTTCAGACTGTTCATTCTTCATCAGCAACGGTCTTTGTTTTTTCCATCATCAACGGCTTCCTCTACAGTCTACACTCCACACCGTAAGTTCCATTTATAATGTCATTTTGTTTGGTTGCTGAGAAAGTTTTGGAAAAATATGTCACCTTTTTATTGTTATATGCTGATTAGTTAAACTAAATTTAATTAATTTCTTGATAATTATTGTGCTTAATATCGGTTTGGTTTGCTAATGATTTAGAGGTGATGAAAGTTTAGATTTTGATAGACCAGAAGTAGACTGTGATAAGAAAAAATGTATGCAACATGAAATTATTCAAATCGGGAAGAAATTTGGAGGATTTTGTGGGGTTTTTTTATTTATTATTTTCTGTTGATTTTGTGGGAAGAAATCGAAAAGAAATTTTGACAGATCAGGGGGCTATGTTTAACTTGATGGTTATGCTCTGTGAATAAGCTGTGATTGATGGAAGGATTTCAAAACGGCTTGTGTTTGTTTGATTTTAGAGTTGGATATCGATTGTGCAAAGAATTGGTTGGTGTGGATTATTTGAGCTTAGAGCTTAAAAAATGGTTTGAAATCCTGGAATGAAAATACGGTTCTAGAGTGAAATCACTTGTCCAAATTGATAGTAGTGTTTGTTTTCCTTTTCTGTTGATTTGCCCATGTGATTGATTGATAAATTGGCATTGATTTTGCGTGCAGCTTTTGAATTATTTGTTTTTGGAAAATATGGTTTTAGAGGAGAATTACTAGTTGAACATGGATAATAGGCTATTTTTGTTGATTTTTCGTTGTGATTGATTGTTTTCATTGACTATGAGATGCAGCTATTGAATTGTTATTGGCTGATTGATCAATAATCATGCTAAAGGTTGTCGAGACACAGTCCATGTTACTTCAACTTATACTGGTGTTCGTCATCTTCTCAGGCTTTCTCGAGAATGGAAATGCTGGGATAATGAGCGCTTTCATTAGGTCAGAATGGCCATCTATTGACATCCCTCTTGATAATGAAGTATTTGCAGTCCCAAAGGATCATAATGCACCACAACAAGTAAGCAATTGGAATATCTTGTGCTTAAAAGATATGTGGTGAGATTGCATATGGGCATATGGATCTACTTGATTATCTTGTTTGTTCTGCCCAACTTTAATGCTCATGGAATTATCAACCCAATACTAAGATGTATTTTAAGGTACTTGAAATCTTAAACTATGTATAAATTTTTATTTGAAACATGTATTTTAAGGTGCTTGAAGCCTTGAACTATGTATGAATTTTTATTTGAAGTATGAATTTTTAGTTTTTTTAATGTATTTTAAAATTCCTTACGATTTTACGATTTTACGATCCGTTTTTACGATCCGAGTTTGTGAACGGCTTTCTGTGCCGTGTTAAAATCGCGATTTTAACAACCTTGATGTATAGTCTATATTTATATGGATTTTTTCTTAATTTTTTTCATATAAAATATAAAAACTTTATTTTTTTTTAATTTTTTCTGAGTTAACTTGAGTTGACCCAGATTGATGCATGAAATCTGAGACCCGGCTCCTTGGCCAGGTTAACCTTTAGACCAAGTTTAATAACTATAATTAAAACTATCAAATAAATATTCCGCAGGAATTTCATTTTTTTCTTAACTTTGGTAAACCATTTTCGTTTATTGATAAAATAATTTACATTTTCAAGTAATTAATTATTTACTGAGAATCTTTAAATTTAATTACGTCCTAAATAATAGTTTTAATTCAAATATAAATAATAATATATCACCAAAAAGTTAGATGATTTCAATACCAGCACGTACGATGTCATAGTGTATAACCAAAACAAAAAAATTGTTTAAGGAAATACTCAAACAATTTTTTTTTTTTAAAAAAAAAAAACTCAAATGACAAGTTAGAGTATTGGGTGTGGGGTCATGCATGTGAAATTAGCTGATTAGTTGTCAGCTAAGCCACGATTCTGTCTTGTCTCCCTGCGGGCACCAACATGATGCATTATTGCACGTTGTCTTTCAAAATCTGTCCTTGTTACTGTAGTTGTAACAAGGACTTAGCAAAGAAGGTTACGTGATGTTACTGTAGTTGTACTTGGTTTGGTTTGAGATTTTAACTAGAAAAAATGTTGGATTTTTAAGTTCTCGAATCAACTCACAAATCACTGGAATAGTTACAGAGTTTAGCTAAAAATAATAGTTTTTTTGTTTAAATTAAAACTTAGCTTAGATAAGGATTGGAGTGATAAATTTTTTGAATTAAATTATTACAGTAAATTGAATTTAATAAAAGTACTAATGTTATGGTATAAACATATGTTTATATCTTTGTTTTGGTGTAAATACTCAAATAATTGTTAATTTAATGATTTATAAAATTAATTATGTGTAATTTAATCTGAACAATCACATTAATAATAATAATAATAATAAAAACTTGTAACAATCATATGGATGGTCAATATTTAGGGCCGGCCCGCATAATCATGTCATGAACTTAAAACGTGAAGAACGTCCTTATTTATTTATTTATACTTTACTTTACAAATCACTGGAATAGTTACAGAGTTTAGCTAAAACAAATATTATTTAATTTGTAAAAGTTTGTTGCACTTTAAACTGACGTGAACGTCGGGCTGTCTGGACGGTGTGTATAGCAATATTGACGGTCAAACTCCGACTTCTACGATGATATTTTAATTTTCTTCCCAAAAACATGAAAAATATTACCTTAAACCCAAAAATATGTTTAAAAATCCCAATCACTGTCAACCCCCAGAAATTGATATTTTTACCTCTAAAACATGCATTTTTTATCTCAACAAGTTACACTAATATAAATAAACATATTTAAATAAAAAAAAACTAACAAATAACATCACAACATAAAAATCATGCAAGAGGTTCTAAATCCAATAATTGTTAACTTAAAACATCTTATATGTTAATGCAATTTGAATTCAAAATTAGTTTTTCAAACTTATTTTGATCATGAGAATACCTAGAAAGCCTAGGATGAACAAACTTCCTTTAACATGCATTGCTTAAGTTAATAAAAACTAAAACAAAATTATTTTATAAAAAACAACTATTACTTTTACACCTTTCCAACACACCTCTCTCATCCTCTCACTTATTAATTCTTCAATTAAGCTCCTCAAATTAACTTTTAAATTTATAATTTCATCCTTATTAGTTTTCAAAACTTCCAACTTGTATTATTTTTGTATATTTTCATCCAATTCTCAAATTATTTTTTTTTTAAATTCAAAAATTGAGTCCATTCAAAATTTCAATGGTCACTCATAAGAATTTTTTCTTCTTCTGGTTTTACAGTTTTCTAAGAAAAACTAAGAAGGGAGTTCTGGATAATAATAATACTATAGAAAAAAAAATAACCACAGCACTAATAGAAAAACATAGTATATGCTGCCACAAATTACTAGATAAATATTCTTTTACAGAAAAATAAAAACTCAGCTTAAACCATTCCAGTGGAGGGACGAGGAGGGTGTTGCAAGAAAAAAATTTAAAACTAGGTTCTTGCCTATCCTGAAATAGACATTCAATTCAATGATAAAAATATGAGGTAGCTACATAAAAAAGTAGTAGAACAATTATTATAAAGTATAATTAATAGATGACTTCTAATTGGTAGTACCTACCAATATATATATATATAAATTAAGTACTCGTCAATCACTATATAAGTAATCTTGGGGCTTTCGGTTTTTGATACACAAGCCAGGGGGATTGAAAATTAAGGAGGCAAAACTGGTGCGTTCAAGTGATATATATTAATTTTTTTTGTATAATAATTGAAGTTTTATTCATGAGTTCAGGAAACCATGAACTCAATGGAATTATGACAACAACATCAAATGAGATGCTATATATACAACAAAAAGTAGCCGGAAATTAACTACTGAAACTTTAGCTGTTCGTCTGTGATAAGATACTGTATTCCAATTAATGCCCCACAAGATTTGTACCCAGAGAAAGTCCTAAATATTTGATTGAGAATACAATGTATTTGCGATTCCAGTTGTAAAATCATCATCATCATCAAGGGTTCATCCTTACAAGACAACTAATTAATTTGATAGAGATTAATTTTACAGTTTAGGGTCGTATACCAGGACTTGAATAATCATGATTTTCTAACTTTTACTATATAGCTCGATACATTGTAACTTTTAGAAAACTATAAAACTAGTGCTAACATATAGAGAAAATTACCTTGAACTTGAACATCTCGTAGTTTAGTTTTTTTTTTTTTTTTTTCATTTTGTCTTCATTTTTTAATTTTTTTTTTAAAAATCATAGCGTAAAAGAGTCAACAAATTAGATTTAAGTATTTACAAGTTTGCCATTATATTTCATTTAATAACTGAAAACCTCTTAATGCATAGAATTAACAAAAATGCCAGTGAAAGTATTGTAAAAAATTCTTCAAAAAACCCTAGATGAGGGTGTTCTAATTGAAATGAAAATTTAAATCTAGATATTCTAATTCATCAAATTCATTTAGAGTAAAAAACATTAATTTTGATTTTGTGTTTTAAAGTTTAATTTTTCAGTTTAATTAGAATGGACTTTGATTGTTGATTGTTTAGACAAAACAAAATGAAAAGAAAGAAGGGAAGGGATATAATGGATGAAGAAAGGGGAAGTTGTATGCTTGTGTTGTATTATATATATGAGAGTATATTCATCTTTTTATTTTATTTTAAGCTTTGAATTGACCAAGAATATAAAGTGTAAATTTTTAAAAAAAAGTAAAATGAAAAAATAATTAAACTATAATTTATAGACAACGGTGGAAGTACTATTGGTGAAAGTAATGCAAAGCTTTTATTTATAATAAAAAAAAAACCGCAAGACAGAATGATTGCACAACATGACATTTCTTTATTTAGCTAAAGTATTAATTAAAAAAAAGGTCCAACAAAGCTTCCCTGGCGATGAATTCCACTTCAATTTCTTTATCTCATGTGCAGTGGAAGTGGTGGAATGCTTTGTTCGTGCCTGAAGAAATTTTCAGGATCAACTTTGGTCTTCACATGCACCAACCTGTAGAAGTTATCCTTGAAGTACTTGGTACCAAAAACACTCGCTTCAACAAAACTTGTGTTAGAATTTCTGTTCATGCCCAAATCAAGATCCCTGTAATTCACATATGCTTCCCTAGGATTCTTTGAGACATAAGGTGTCATGTAACTGTAAACCCTCCTAGTCCAATTTATATGCTCTGCAACGTTTTCCGTTGCATCTTGCCAGCTGGACCAGTAAAGGATCATGAACTTGGTACCTTTTCTATGAGGAAAAGGAGTCTGAGATTCTGAAATTCGGTTCATCATTCCACCGTAAGGAGTGAACACTACTAGAGGACTCTCTGCTTCAAATAACTTCTCCCATAACCCTTCAAGTGCTTTTTCAGGTATGGGTTTTCTGGCATAGTCAGATTTGCCTTTGAAGTAGGCCCTGTCCGGGTTCGTTCTTTGAAGGAAAAATTCAGGAGAAGTATTGGTACTCAAGCCTGCCATATATACAGTAGAATTGATCCAGTTTGTTTCGATACAATCCTGTCGTGTCAAACCCAATCCAGGGAAGCTGTGTTTCATTACCTGGAGAAGCCTGTTGGCGTCACCAAGAAACAGGGCATTGTAAGAGGTGGTGATAGTTCTTTTACCGTGGCTACTGACATTAGCTGTCTGAATTTGAACTCTGATGAAAAGATCCTTGTCTAGTTGATCAGCAATTTGTTGCCATCTATAGAGGAGTTTAGTTGCACCTTGTTCTAACGTCTTGGTAACGGTAAATACTGTCACAGCTGATGGTACAGGAACTAATTTTACCTTCCAGGCGGTGACGATTCCGAAGCTGCCACCTGCGCCTCCTCTGATGGCCCAAAAAAGATCTTCTCCCATGGCTTTTCGGTCTAGAAGTCTTCCATGAACATCAATTATATGAACATCAACGACATTGTCGGCTGCAAGGCCATATTTTCGCAACATGGCACCATATCCACCTCCTGAAATTAGCCCGCCCATACATACAGTTGGGCAAGTGCCAGATGGGAAGCCATGAGTTTTGCTTTTCTCAGAAATTCTGTAGTAAAGTTCACCATTCGTGGCACCCACCTGAACCCACGCGCTGTTGTGCTCAATATCAACGCTGATGGACCGGAGCTTGGCAAGGTCCACAACAATGAAAGGTGACTCAATCTCTGAAACATAAGAGAGTCCCTCAAAATCATGGCCTCCGCTACGGACTCTAAGGTGAATTCCAAGCTGCTTAGAGCAAATGACAACAGCTTGGATGTGAGATTCTTGTAAAGGAGTGAAGATAAACTCAGGTTTCGGTACTGAAGGCAAGGTGAACCTGAGGTTTTGAGCAGAAGATTGTAAAACACTATTGAAGGAAGAGTTTTTTGGAGTATACAAGACAGTGGAAAAAGGAAAGGATGATGCTGAATTTCTCGAGACACATTTCAGAAACCTGTCCTGAAGTGCATGTGAAACTATAAACGGAGATAGGAGTAGGACCAGAAGCATTGAAAGTATGGAAGAACTTGAAGGCACCATTTTGCTTGCTTTCTTGCTTCTTTGGGTTGTCTTCAAGAATTGAAGTCTCAAGGTGCTCTTATAGAGGAGCTGTGAGGAGTTGATCGTAAATTGGTTTAATCACTACATTACCCTAGAAATATAATATTACTCTCAATTCTTTGCTGTAAAATGTTTAATTATGATTCTAAACAATTGATATAACTGGGATCTTAAATTTTTTACGTTAAACTTTTTGAGAATTTATTTGCATCAAACAATTAATATAAATTATATTATATTTTGAGATTTCACTATTAACTTAAATTATTAGATTTATATGGTTTTTTAATAAGATATTAGATTTTTAATGACCAAACAATTATAAGTTCGAATCTCACTATTTTTATTTTTATATATAAAAATTAAGTATAAAATAATATAAATCTTTACAGGTTTTAACCATAAAAAATTTTTATGTAAGAGAGAGTGTTATAGAATAAAGTAAACAATATCTTGAAATTTCATTTAATATGTTAAATTATTGAATTAATATGATTTTTTTTTCTGTATAATTCTCGGTATGTGAAAAATATTTGATCGGCCAAAACATGCACGTTCCTATTGAAAGTTTTGGTTAATTAAACGTGTCAAGCATCTTGCATTTGGGAACGGTATTTGTTTAGATTGATAATGAGAAATACAAAACAGTGTCTTTGCTATAGATTTTTGTTAGCTGTCATTGCCTGTGTGTATCTTCCTTTTATGTTGTCTGCTTTGATTTTTAGAATGTCGTATTCTGGTTTTATTAATAAATTATATATATAAAAAATACAAAACAGTGTATCTTCGTTTTATGTTGTCTGCTTTTATAAAGCACGACTTGACACTAGGTATCTAAAATCAAGATTTTCTGATTTTTTTTTTTATATTTGTGTAAATGCATGTGCTTAAGGTTCTTTATTAAACTTTCAAGTTGGACCAATACAGAGATTCTAGGATCCCAATTTCGTTGAAAGTTTCATCACAAACAATTTGTATCCGTGATGATTAACACTATAGCCTATAAAAATACAGGATTTGCTTCTAAAATCTAATTTATGTTTATTATAAGGTCTTAGATTAGGCCAACATGCACATTCGAAGACACGTAAGAAAGAAAAATCTGGGACCCGGTTATAGAGCATTTCATACGGTGACAAATTATTGAGGATGGGTGTTGGAATGCGATTAATTAAAAAGGTGGCAGTTGTAAAAGCATCTTCCCAATAAAGTAGAGGCAAATGCGAGTGTGCTAATAAACTAAGACCTACCTCAACAATTTGTCTATGTCTTCGTTCAATGGAACCAATTTGTTGGTGAGTATGAGGACATGCAATACGATGTGCTATGCCATTGGCTTGAAAATAATTATGAAGACGACGGTATTCACCACCCCAATCGGATTGGACAACTTTTATTTTATTATCAAATTGTTTTTCCACAGAACATTGAAATTGAAGAAAGACACGCTCAACATCATATTTAAATTTAATTGGAAATAACCATAAGAATTTAGAATAATTATCTAGAAAACTAACATAGTATCGAGCACCGGTCGTGGAGGCTACAGATGCTGGACCCCAGACATCGGTAAAGATTAAGTCCAATGAAGATTTGGACACATAAGTTGATTTTGAAAACGGCAAAGCATGACTTTTGGCTAATTGACAATCGGAACACACAGAGTGCCTTGTTATTTTATCAACTGGTAGTTTATTTGAAGACAGGACACGTTGAACAACTGGAAAAGTAGCATGACCAAGGCGATGGTGCCACTGATCAAAGGAAATGCGAACGCTGGAAAAGGCACGAGGAGGAACATTTTTGGTTGAGAAATGTACAATCCATTACTGACATGGCCTCGATGAAGGACGGTTCCCAAGTAATCCTTCATAAGAAAATATTGATCATGAAACTTGAAATATACATTATTGTCAATGCAGAATTTTTGGACAGAAAGTAAGTTTTTCTGAATTTGAGGAACTAAAAGAACATGATTCAATATAAAGGAATGTGATGATGCATGAAGAGAGGAATTGCCAGTTTTAGAGATATGCAAACCTTAACCGTTGCCAACTTGAAGTTGATCTGCACCAGTATAGTCATCACTCTTTAGGTTCAGATTGGCCATATCATGAGTGATATGGTGAGTAGCACCTGTGTCGGCATGCCAATCACTCTCCTAGCCACCATTGTTGGCTGCAATAAAGGCTTGTTTATTCGAAGGAGAAGAAGAATGTTGATAGGTGAGATCAAAACGATGGTAGCACTTGCGAGCAGAATGACCATGTTTTCCGCAGACCTGACACACAATAGCAGAAGAATTATATGTGTCATTTCTATTGTAGGAGAAAGCACCTCCTCCACGATAGGTGTTATGACGACCTCTTCCCCGAGAATCTACTCTACTTCTATTGTTGTATGGTGGCGATTGTCGCTGGACAAAATGTGCTTCAACAGGGGGTGCAGGAGTAGATTGATGATGACGATTGAGACTAGATTCTGGAACAATTATAAGAGAGTATACTTCTTCAAGAGTGACTGGATCATGACGAGCATAGATCGAGGAGACAAAGCTGTCATATTCATATCCTAACCCAGCAAGAACATAGGAAATGATGTCATCACATTTGAGAGGTTGGCCAGCCATAGCAAGTTCATCGGCTAATCTTTTGATCAGTAAGAAATAGTCATTGGCAGATTGACTGCCTTTCTTTGCATTGGCAAGTTGAGTCCGAACCTGAATGGTACGAGCCCGAGATTGTGAGGAGAAGTTTGTTTCAAGTGCACGCCAAACCTGATGAGAGGTGGCATAAGAGACTATTTGAGCTAGAACACCTTTAGTCATTGAAGACATGAGAGTGCTAAGGATTAGACTGTCCTGTCGCAACCATTGAAAATGTGCAGGATTGGAAACTTGGGTGAGTGAACCTGTATCAGGATGCAGAGTATCAATCATTGGGGAGGAAGAATAATTGTACCATCAAGGTAGCCATACAGATCTTGTCCACGGAAATAGTGCAGTAATTGGGTCTTCCAAAGAGGATAATTATCAGGAGTTAACTTGAGTGAAACAATGTTAGAGATTGGAATTATTGTGGGAATCAAAGAAGAGAAGGAGTTAAGGATTGTAGTGGATGAGGAAGGAGATGAAGACATGATGAGACGTTAGTCTTTTTGTGGCTCTGATACCATATAAACTTAGAAGATAGTGAGGTAGAGAATATAATTTTCACACACAAATGTTACAGGTATAAGATGACTCTTTATAGAGTTTGAATACAGCCTAATAATCTCAACAGTAAAATCTTATCAACATTTGAAAACTTCAACAGCAGACGTGGAGCAGATCAGTTCAGTTAGTCTTCGTAATCTTCCTCCTGATTTTTCTCTTGTTGATAGTTACATTTGCTTGATTTGCTGAGCAGTTCCATATCTTCCTCAACAGTCTCCCACCAACACTAGTAGTCAAGGTCACACATTGTACCCGTGTTTCTTCTAGCAACTGCTTCTAATCTATAACCTTTTCCACTTTTCTCAACCAATATTCAGTGACTTCAGCGTCTTCCTTAATTAGAAAGTGCCCACCCTCTCTGGTCTTGGAGCTTTTCTGGATGCTCCTGCTGCCAAAGCCCTAACCAGCTGCTCCATAAAGGCAAGATCTGAATATGGGTTAGGCGCAACTATCGGCGCCATCAGTAAGGGCCTATCATCTTGTCTCAGACCATGTATTGCCTTGAGCAATGATACCTTTGCCCGATGGGATGTGTCACAACAGATATTATGGTGATCTTAAAAATTCAAATGGAAAAAATAGATTTTTGACATCTTGTTTTTTGTGAGAAAATGTATGTTTAAAAAGTCGTCACCTAGTATTATGGTCACTAGAAACCTTAACTGATCAACAGAGATTGTATGGTTCGGGACTGGTTGTGGCTAGAGAAGGTATTAGCACCCCTAACACACCTTGAGGTAAGTTGCATTGCTGGTTTTGTCTTAAATTTCTAAAAGTTTGTTGGTTTATTCTATGATGGTTTACTTGTGATATTCATGTCTCTAACATTAGTGAATATTCAACGACGAATACTTTCAACTCTAGTATTGGTAAATATTACATATCAAAAAAAAGAAGCAATAATAACAAAATATAATAAAATAAACTTAAGTATTTTTTTTTTATGCATGCAAATATGTGTGTGTATTACTTGTTTCAAATTTTTTTTTTTTTAGGTGGATCTAGCTTAGCTTATATGAGCTGGGCTAGACTAGACCTAGCCGGCTCAACCTGTTCACTAGCCCATGCCATTGACTAGGAACCGCTAGTGTGCGTGAATGGTTAATGCATGCTTCCTGCAATCACCATATAATTAAATTTCTAATGCACAGTGTTGAGGAATTATTTTGCAAAACTGGATGCACTTACCTGGGAGCAGGATAAAGGCGATGGCGTGTTGTTCCTCCCTTCATTTACTTTTCCTTTGGTTTTTTTTTTCTCTTCTTTTGCTTTCTCTTGGTGTAACATGTTCTTCTCTTCTATTTGTCTCTGTTCTCCTTATGTGTCCACTGTTTCCTCTAGTTCTCTCCCTATCGTCTTCTCTTTGCCTCTGTTCTTAAAGAAAAACAAATCACCCTAGTTCTTGGAACCTGTTACTTGCAGTTGTAGACGAAGATGATAGTGTGGAAGGGTTGTTCCACCAACACTGCTTCCTCTCCTCTGTTTTAGTTTTCCTTTGCTTTCTGGACTCTTTGTTTTACTCCTTCCCTCTTATTTATGTTATCTCACCTCCGGTTCTGAGATGAAGGGACGAAGACAATGGTGGGGCTTATTGTAACCCATTTTGGGTCCCCGCACAAGAAAAGAGAAAATAAAAAAATTGAAAAAAATAATATATCAAAAAAATATATCAGTGAAAAGAGGATGCTAGAGCGCCCAAAAAAAGGTCAAAAATTGGTTGATGAGGTTTAAAGATATAAATGTTGAAATTTGACAGTATATCATTGACCAATGAGAGCTTTATTGATTAAAAAAAAATTATTTGAGGAAGAAAAGTACGAAATTAGATGTTTATGAACTCAATTAAATTTTATTGAAGGTTTAATTGAATTATTGAAAAGTTTGATTGCATGAAAAATTGATTTTTAAGTTAAGTTGGGTTTTAATCAGAAGAAATTAAAGTTCTGGGGTCAAATTATATTTTTTTAGAGTTGATTTGGTCAAATCAGGGGCTTAATTGCATTCATATTGAAGTCTGGTGGCCAATTAGGGACTTGATTGAAGAAATCCAAAACCAAGGACCACAAAGGAAAAAGCGTGCAAATTGAAGGGGTTGATTTGAAATTGGATGCATTTTGGCACTTGTTTTTATGTAAATGAAACAGCGTGTTTTGGCCAAAACGGCGCCATTTCATGCATTTCATAAAAAAGAAGAAGCAAACGGTGCCATTTTGAACGGTATCATAAGCCTTCTTCTTCCCCTAGACACGTAGAGAGCAGGGGAAGAAGAAGCATCCCCTTCAAGTGCCTTTTCAGGTATGGGTTTTCTGGCATAGTCAGATTTGCCTTTGAAGTAGGCCCTGTCCGGGTTCGTTCTTTGAAGGAAAAATTCAGGAGAAGTATTGGTACTCAAGCCTGCCATATATACAGTAGAATTGATCCAGTTTGTTTCGATACAATCCTGTCGTGTCAAACCCAATCCAGGGAAGCTGTGTTTCATTACCTGGAGAAGCCTGTTGGCGTCACCAAGAAACAGGGCATTGTAAGAGGTGGTGATAGTTCTTTTACCGTGGCTACTGACATTAGCTGTCTGAATTTGAACTCTGATGAAAAGATCCTTGTCTAGTTGATCAGCAATTTGTTGCCATCTATAGAGGAGTTTAGTTGCACCTTGTTCTAACGTCTTGGTAACGGTAAATACTGTCACAGCTGATGGTACAGGAACTAATTTTACCTTCCAGGCGGTGACGATTCCGAAGCTGCCACCTGCGCCTCCTCTGATGGCCCAAAAAAGATCTTCTCCCATGGCTTTTCGGTCTAGAAGTCTTCCATGAACATCAATTATATGAACATCAACGACATTGTCGGCTGCAAGGCCATATTTTCGCAACATGGCACCATATCCACCTCCTGAAATTAGCCCGCCCATACATACAGTTGGGCAAGTGCCAGATGGGAAGCCATGAGTTTTGCTTTTCTCAGAAATTCTGTAGTAAAGTTCACCATTCGTGGCACCCACCTGAACCCACGCGCTGTTGTGCTCAATATCAACGCTGATGGACCGGAGCTTGGCAAGGTCCACAACAATGAAAGGTGACTCAATCTCTGAAACATAAGAGAGTCCCTCAAAATCATGGCCTCCGCTACGGACTCTAAGGTGAATTCCAAGCTTCTTAGAGCAAATGACAACAGCTTGGATGTGAGATTCTTGTAAAGGAGTGAAGATAAACTCAGGTTTCGGTACTGAAGGCAGGGTGAACCTGAGGTTTTGAGCAGAAGATTGTAAAACACTATTGAAGGAAGAGTTTTTTGGAGCACACAAGACAGTAGAAAAAGGAAAGGATGATTCTGAAGTTCTTGAGAGACATTTCAGAAACCTATCCTGAAGTGCATGTGAAACTATAAAGGGAGATAGGAGTAGGACCAGAAGTATTGAAAGTATGGAAGAACTTGAAGGCACCATTTTGCTTGCTTTCTTGCTTCTTTGGGTTGTCTTCAAGAATTGAAGTCTCAAGGTGCTCTTATAGAGGAGCTGTGAGGAGTTGATCGTAAATTGGTTTAATCTTTACATTATCCGAGAAATATAATATTACTCTCAATTCTTTGTAGTAAAATGTTTAATTATGATATTAGAATTGAATTGTGATTCTAAACTATTGATATATCTGGTATCTTAAATTTTTTACTTCAATTTGTTTTGGAAATTTATATATATTTTTAGAGAATAATATAAATTATATCCTAAAATCTCACATAGAAACTTAAATGATTGGATTGATATGGTTTTTTGACATGATATTAATTAGAAACTTGATAATAAAACGGTCACGAATTCGAATCTCATAATCTCTATTTATTTAATAAAAATTAAGCACAAGACAATATAAGTCTATATAAGTTTGAAACTCAAATGATTTTTACTTAAGAAAATATATTAAAAAATAATATAAATCATATCTTGAAATCTTACCTAATATTTTAAATTATTAAATTAATATGATTTTTTTAACATGTATAATTACATAAATGTGAAAAATATTTGATTGGCCCAAAACATGCACGTGCTATTGAAAGTTTTAGTTAATTAAACGTGTCAAGCATCTTGCATAGGGAAGGGTATTTGTTTTTGTTGATAATGAAAAATACAAAACATTGTTCTTGTCAGTAGATTTTTGTTAGCTGTCATTGACTGTGTGTATATTCCTTTTATATTGTCTGCTTTTATAGAGCATGACTTCACTGAGTTAGATTTTTTGGTATCTAAAATCAAGATTTTCTGATTTTTTTTCTTTTTTATATTTGTGTAAATGAATGTGCTTAAGGTTCTTTATTAAACCTTAAGCACATTCATTCTAATGCCCTGTTGATTCACCCTTCTCGGAGTGAACTGACGTTGCAGGTAAGTGGGAGGCAGTATCCGCCAATGGATCCCCGTCTAGTTCATTACCATACAATGAATTATACCCTCTTCTCTGTATAGGGAAGGATCAATTCTGGCTACCTATCGTGTAGGAACCATCCTGCAATATGTTTCCAAACTTGTATTAATATTCCAATCCTTGAAATTTCAACCAGATGCTCTAATACCGGGACAACACACTAATCATAATATATAAAATAAAAACATGGTAAATGTATATATATATTTTTAAATGAAGTTATACAAGATTCATCAAAATTTCTATCGAAATTTTTGCAAAGTCTCTTCTATATTGAGAAGTTCCAATTTATCGACAAATAACCTATACACTTCTATTAATCATTATTCAATCACAACCCAATTGTCCAAGGTCTCAATTTTCATCAACGCTCATCGGCATAACCACAATTTCCCAAATATCCATATAATAAGAATGAGTATTAATTAGTACAAATGAGAAAAAAATAGGCATACATGGAAATTATGAACACATGATAATATAAATTATGTTCAAACATTCTATTTAAAAGTTGTAATAGTTTCTTGAGATATAAAATACATTATCATTTGTTTAGTTTTGAATGACACAAAAGATAAAGAATCTAAAATATTATTCTTGTCGTGAATATGATGGACCTGAAACAAATATAAATTTAGAAAATAATTATCATAAAAGCAATACTAACATCAATAGTCGAAAAATATATTTAAAGTTACATACTATCATATTCTCTACAAATTTCCATCTAATCCCCTTTTAATATTTTTGGATTTATTCTTTCTAGATTCACTAACATTTCCCTTTTTACTCCTGAATTTTCCCACCAATGTCATATGTTAATGTTGAAGCACAATTCCTTTAAAAATGCCAATACCAATTCATTGGTACCGTCAACTATCCTTCATAGGATTGCTAATCAAATCTCTTCTTTCCAAAACCTTGGGACGGTAATGCTGATACTATAAATTTCATTAGTATTATTAGTTGTCCTTACCAAGAATGAATAATCAAGTTTGTTGTAAATGTCGACATCAATGCAACCCATTGATATCATTAACTATTTCTAACATAAAATAGTTAATAATTTTCCATAATACTTTGAAATATCTCCAAGAATGCTGATGTTAAAGATTCTTGACATCATTAGCTTTCATATCAGGAATAGCTAATCAATTTTTATAGAATTGCTGATATTAATGTTGCCATCGATATCATTAACTATTCTTAACCTGAATAGTTAATCAAGTTTGTTGTAACCCAATTTTAATCCATTGGCTCTTTAATTTAATTTTACAGGGTTTAAAATGTAAAATTAAAATATCAGAAATTTATTTCGATCAAAAGTGTGATTTGTCAACTTGCATGAAAACTAGAAACTACAATGTACTTTTGTTATTGTATCCTTATCTTTAAGATAATCCTTGTCTTCAAGATAATGATAGTTATCCGCTTTCAAATTTGATTCTTAATCAAATTCAAACTTCAAAGAAGAGAATGAGTTTGATTGAAACTTTATTTCTCACACACCAAGAGACTCTGGCACTTAAACACAGATCTCAGTGTATAAACAAAAAGAGAAAGCTAGAATACAGAGAAAATCAAGAGTAAAAAGCAGAAAATAGGGGAGGAAAAACAAAAAGAAAAAGAAACAAGAGAAACAGGAAGATTAGAACGTGGAAGACAAGGACAGAGGGAACAAGAGAAAACTTGAAAGCAGGAACATCGCCCAACATCAGCAATCTCGCACAAATTTTCTACAAAACCAGGTAAGTCTTTTGCTTTTCTCCGCTCTCATCTTAATTCATTAGAGATTGTTCATTCTGCATTTTAATTACTTTGTCCCGTAGCAAGCACACACGAGTAATTCACATACATTTGCAACTAAAGAGATTAAACAGGTCGGGTTACTGGTTTGAACCAGTAACCGGGCCGGGTGGCTAGGTTTAGTCCAACCTATATGGTTGGGCTGGAACCAGCCCCAAAAAAGGAAAAGAAAAAAATTGATACGATGTGGGCTTTAAGCCCAACCAGCCCAACCTGTGTTGCTAAGGGTGTGTTTGGCAAAAACACACCCTTATGTCTTGGCCATAATTTTTATGCTCATTTTAGTTGATATCTGGCCAAACAAGCTTCTTTTTTATACCATAAAATTCTAAAGATATTTGGGGATATTCTATGTTTTATTTATGATCCCCTCGCACTTTGTTTTATTTTTTTCCTTTGTGTTTTGTATTTTTTTAATCATATGCTCAACTCAATTTGTGGACCTGTTAAACTCAAAATTTGTTGTGCAATGTCCATCTAATAAGGTCTTCAATGTTATTTCCATCTAATAAGGCAAATGATAATAAAGGTTAAAGAAGAAAAAAATGGCACAGAAAATTTCTTCTTCAAATTCATTATTTACGAAATTATTCACTGATGTTAGAGTCAAGAATATTGTATTTTTTTTGTTTGTGTAATATTTATCAATGCTAGAGTTAAAAATATTTATAGGAATTGTTCACTGATGCCAGAGTCAGGAACATGAAAAGAAGAATAAAATAAGAAAAAAGAGAACAAATTATTAGCAATTTTAGACAAAACTAGCAATGCAACTTGCCTCAATTAAGTAGGATGCTTAAGGAGTGATAACATCTTCTATTTTTGCATAACTAGTCCTGTACCCTAAAATCTCTGTTGACCAATTAGGATTTCTAGTAACCATAATACCAGGAGACAACTCTTTTATAAAAGAAAAAAAAATTGAAGTGATTCCCCACTCCCGGGGAGGGTCGCCACAATGCTGCGCTCCACGCGAGGATGCAACAGAGAGTATGATTTATGAGTCCATAGCTGCCATAATGTAAGATCAGATTCACTATTTAACACACCTTCCTCTATTGTCACCCCCATGAGTTTAATCCATTAAACTTCAGGTTTCTTACCCATGCACCACGTAGGGTGAAAGTAGAGTTTTTATTACCAAATTAGCACTTTCTGGAGCAATATTAGTTATAATAAACATTTTTATGGGTTAAAGATTTATAATTAAAAATTTAGCTAAACACATATAAGTACCAAACAAATAATTTAAATTCTTAAAACAAAATCAACGACAAAATTAAAATAAGAAATTAAAAAAAATAAAAGTTAAAAGATTGAATTTTTAACAAAACTATTATGATTAAGAGTAATTAATTGTTCAGTTCAATTTTGAATAAAATCATACGGCATGCAAATATGGTTTTATAAAAACTAAAATAAATTCCAATTAACAAACTAAATTAAAACTAAACCTGTAACAAAACTAAATAAGTTACTAACAAATAAATAAAGTATTAAAATTGATTTTTGGAGTCAAAACTAATATAAAATTATATATGGTAATTACCAAAATTAATTTCCACTATTTTTTCCTAAATACCCACCATTAAAAGAATAAGAAACCAGAAGGTTTTTTCTTTAAAAGCTAGATGTTTTCCTTTGGAAATGAATTGTTGAGGAAGAGGAAGGTTACAATTCAAATTATTTACTCATGAGTTGGAAACACAAACCCTACCCAAATTACCCAAGCTAACATTGTATTAAGCCGAGCAAGTGCCTTTGTTTTAAGCTCAAAATTCACTTAACCTAGGGCCTCTCCCCTCCAAAAACATAGGTGCTCACTGACTTTAATTTTTATTTTTCAATATTCCCTTATATAATTTACTAGAAAATATTTTAATTTTTTTTATGTGAAATTAAGTATGTTTTGGTTTACAAAATATGTAAATCAAATGTTTTTTAAAATCAATTTTTTATATTTTATTTTAAATAATTTAATATTCTATGTTAAAGTACTTTAATTGAACAATAATTTTTAACAAAGTCTCCACTCTAAAAGTTAATAGACTTCACTTTTAATTTGATATTAAATATGCTTATTAACCATATTTTTTAAAATAAAATTTTAACACCCTTTTCTTGCAAAATGGAACTTCAATAGTAGAACTCAAGGTCACACTTTAAGAGGGATGAGATCCGGATTTAAGAATAACAAAATTTCTACAATATGCCTAAATAATTTATTAGATCTCTTACTAAAATAACAACAAAATTTAAAACTCTCATAATCTGTATACAGTATACATATATGGTGCTGTAACAATTGAAAATGAAATCTTAGAAGCAAAGAAATTAATTAGAAATTGATCTAATGCTTAAGGGATATATTTACTTCTTGGTTATTAGAATTTAAATTTCATGCTAGTGTTAAAAATAAAATTATCAATTTTATAGAGTTTGTTTGACATTATATTAGTTTTTTAGCTAAAAGTAACCAATTAAAACCATAATTATTAAACCCGGATAGACTCAGCAGGTCGACCCGGGACCCGGTTGACCTAGGGGTTGGAACGGTCCGGGGTTGTCAAAAGACCGGTCGATGCAACGATCTGGCCTAACCCAGCGGGTAAGACCCGGTGTTTATTTATTTTTTTTAAATGTAGGATTTGAAACTTATTAGTATATATACTCATGTTTTCAAGAAAAAAAGTTATATTTTTTCAATGTGGGATAAAAAACCTTTTGATTTAAATACTTCAACTTAAAAAGATAACATATTATCTTTTTAATGTGGGATTTAAAACCCATTAGTGAATATACTCTATATTCCAAAAAAAAAGTTATATTTTTTCAATTTGAGATTTGAAACCTATTATTATATATACTCTATGTTCCTAAAAAAAAATTATCTTTTTTTAATATAGGATTTGAAACCCATTAGTATATATATTCTATGTTTATAAGAAAAAAAGTTATGTTTTTTCAATGTGAAATTTGAAACCCATTAGTATATATACTCCATGTTTCCAAGAAAAAAATTATGTTTTTTCAATGTGGGATAAAAAACATTTAAATTTTTTTTTAAAACTTTATTATTTACAATATGTATAGCAAGGTTGTTAAAATCGCGATTTGACTCGTAAAATCGTATAGGGTTAACGTGCTAAATCGTTCAAAAAACTCGAAAATGGGTGAAATCGGGTTGAAATTGGGTGAAATCGTTAAAATCGGGTGAAATCGCATAAAAACGCGATTTCAGGACCGTTTTAACGATTTTGGCAGAAAACATATACTGCCCGTAACCTTTGCCTCCACGCGCCAGCTGTCCAGCGGCTATTTGGCGATTTGTGCATTCTTTCATCTCTTTCAGCTGCTGATACACAACAATCTACACATAACAAAATTTATAAATCCCTAAATCTAATCTCTCTCTATTAACAGCTCACGGCCTAACGCTGAGAGCCTGAGACGACTTCCTCTTCCTCTTCATCAACAACGACAACGCTCTCCTGGTAACAACTCACACCTCACGGCTTCCTCTTCCCCGTCATCAATGGCTCACGGCTTCCTCTTCATCAACAGCGGCAGCGCTCTTCAATCTTCAGACTGTTCATTCTTCATCAGCAACGGTCTTTGTTTTTTCCATCATCAACGGCTTCCTCTACAGTCTACACTCCACACCGTAAGTTCCATTTATAATGTCATTTTGTTTGGTTGCTGAGAAAGTTTTGGAAAAATATGTCACCTTTTTATTGTTATATGCTGATTAGTTAAACTAAATTTAATTAATTTCTTGATAATTATTGTGCTTAATATCGGTTTGGTTTGCTAATGATTTAGAGGTGATGAAAGTTTAGATTTTGATAGACCAGAAGTAGACTGTGATAAGAAAAAATGTATGCAACATGAAATTATTCAAATCGGGAAGAAATTTGGAGGATTTTGTGGGGTTTTTTTATTTATTATTTTCTGTTGATTTTGTGGGAAGAAATCGAAAAGAAATTTTGACAGATCAGGGGGCTATGTTTAACTTGATGGTTATGCTCTGTGAATAAGCTGTGATTGATGGAAGGATTTCAAAACGGCTTGTGTTTGTTTGATTTTAGAGTTGGATATCGATTGTGCAAAGAATTGGTTGGTGTGGATTATTTGAGCTTAGAGCTTAAAAAATGGTTTGAAATCCTGGAATGAAAATACGGTTCTAGAGTGAAATCACTTGTCCAAATTGATAGTAGTGTTTGTTTTCCTTTTCTGTTGATTTGCCCATGTGATTGATTGATAAATTGGCATTGATTTTGCGTGCAGCTTTTGAATTATTTGTTTTTGGAAAATATGGTTTTAGAGGAGAATTACTAGTTGAACATGGATAATAGGCTATTTTTGTTGATTTTTCGTTGTGATTGATTGTTTTCATTGACTATGAGATGCAGCTATTGAATTGTTATTGGCTGATTGATCAATAATCATGCTAAAGGTTGTCGAGACACAGTCCATGTTACTTCAACTTATACTGGTGTTCGTCATCTTCTCAGGCTTTCTCGAGAATGGAAATGCTGGGATAATGAGCGCTTTCATTAGGTCAGAATGGCCATCTATTGACATCCCTCTTGATAATGAAGTATTTGCAGTCCCAAAGGATCATAATGCACCACAACAAGTAAGCAATTGGAATATCTTGTGCTTAAAAGATATGTGGTGAGATTGCATATGGGCATATGGATCTACTTGATTATCTTGTTTGTTCTGCCCAACTTTAATGCTCATGGAATTATCAACCCAATACTAAGATGTATTTTAAGGTACTTGAAATCTTAAACTATGTATAAATTTTTATTTGAAACATGTATTTTAAGGTGCTTGAAGCCTTGAACTATGTATGAATTTTTATTTGAAGTATGAATTTTTAGTTTTTTTTAATGTATTTTAAAATTCCTTACGATTTTACGATTTTACGATCCGTTTTTACGATCCGAGTTTGTGAACGGCTTTCTGTGCCGTGTTAAAATCGCGATTTTAACAACCTTGATGTATAGTCTATATTTATATGGATTTTTTCTTAATTTTTTTCATATAAAATATAAAAACTTTATTTTTTTTTAATTTTTTCTGAGTTAACTTGAGTTGACCCAGATTGATGCATGAAATCTGAGACCCGGCTCCTTGGCCAGGTTAACCTTTAGACCAAGTTTAATAACTATAATTAAAACTATCAAATAAATATTCCGCAGGAATTTCATTTTTTTCTTAACTTTGGTAAACCATTTTCGTTTATTGATAAAATAATTTACATTTTCAAGTAATTAATTATTTACTGAGAATCTTTAAATTTAATTACGTCCTAAATAATAGTTTTAATTCAAATATAAATAATAATATATCACCAAAAAGTTAGATGATTTCAATACCAGCACGTACGATGTCATAGTGTATAACCAAAACAAAAAAATTGTTTAAGGAAATACTCAAACAATTTTTTTTTTTTAAAAAAAAAAAAACTCAAATGACAAGTTAGAGTATTGGGTGTGGGGTCATGCATGTGAAATTAGCTGATTAGTTGTCAGCTAAGCCACGATTCTGTCTTGTCTCCCTGCGGGCACCAACATGATGCATTATTGCACGTTGTCTTTCAAAATCTGTCCTTGTTACTGTAGTTGTAACAAGGACTTAGCAAAGAAGGTTACGTGATGTTACTGTAGTTGTACTTGGTTTGGTTTGAGATTTTAACTAGAAAAAATGTTGGATTTTTAAGTTCTCGAATCAACTCACAAATCACTGGAATAGTTACAGAGTTTAGCTAAAAATAATAGTTTTTTTGTTTAAATTAAAACTTAGCTTAGATAAGGATTGGAGTGATAAATTTTTTGAATTAAATTATTACAGTAAATTGAATTTAATAAAAGTACTAATGTTATGGTATAAACATATGTTTATATCTTTGTTTTGGTGTAAATACTCAAATAATTGTTAATTTAATGATTTATAAAATTAATTATGTGTAATTTAATCTGAACAATCACATTAATAATAATAATAATAATAAAAACTTGTAACAATCATATGGATGGTCAATATTTAGGGCCGGCCCGCATAATCATGTCATGAACTTAAAACGTGAAGAACGTCCTTATTTATTTATTTATACTTTACTTTACAAATCACTGGAATAGTTACAGAGTTTAGCTAAAACAAATATTATTTAATTTGTAAAAGTTTGTTGCACTTTAAACTGACGTGAACGTCGGGCTGTCTGGACGGTGTGTATAGCAATATTGACGGTCAAACTCCGACTTCTACGATGATATTTTAATTTTCTTCCCAAAAACATGAAAAATATTACCTTAAACCCAAAAATATGTTTAAAAATCCCAATCACTGTCAATCCCCAGAAATTGATATTTTACCTCTAAAACATGCATTTTTTATCTCAACAAGTTACACTAATATAAATAAACATATTTAAATAAAAAAAAACTAACAAATAACATCACAACATAAAAATCATGCAAGAGGTTCTAAATCCAATAATTGTTAACTTAAAACATCTTATATGTTAATGCAATTTGAATTCAAAATTAGTTTTTCAAACTTATTTTGATCATGAGAATACCTAGAAAGCCTAGGATGAACAAACTTCCTTTAACATGCATTGCTTAAGTTAATAAAAACTAAAACAAAATTATTTTATAAAAAACAACTATTACTTTTACACCTTTCCAACACACCTCTCTCATCCTCTCACTTATTAATTCTTCAATTAAGCTCCTCAAATTAACTTTTAAATTTATAATTTCATCCTTATTAGTTTTCAAAACTTCCAACTTGTATTATTTTTGTATATTTTCATCCAATTCTCAAATTATTTTTTTTTTTAAATTCAAAAATTGAGTCCATTCAAAATTTCAATGGTCACTCATAAGAATTTTTTCTTCTTCTGGTTTTACAGTTTTCTAAGAAAAACTAAGAAGGGAGTTCTGGATAATAATAATACTATAGAAAAAAAATAACCACAGCACTAATAGAAAAACATAGTATATGCTGCCACAAATTACTAGATAAATATTCTTTTACAGAAAAATAAAAACTCAGCTTAAACCATTCCAGTGGAGGGACGAGGAGGGTGTTGCAAGAAAAAAATTTAAAACTAGGTTCTTGCCTATCCTGAAATAGACATTCAATTCAATGATAAAAATATGAGGTAGCTACATAAAAAAGTAGTAGAACAATTATTATAAAGTATAATTAATAGATGACTTCTAATTGGTAGTACCTACCAATATATATATATATAAATTAAGTACTCGTCAATCACTATATAAGTAATCTTGGGGCTTTCGGTTTTTGATACACAAGCCAGGGGGATTGAAAATTAAGGAGGCAAAACTGGTGCGTTCAAGTGATATATATTAATTTTTTTTGTATAATAATTGAAGTTTTATTCATGAGTTCAGGAAACCATGAACTCAATGGAATTATGACAACAACATCAAATGAGATGCTATATATACAACAAAAAGTAGCCGGAAATTAACTACTGAAACTTTAGCTGTTCGTCTGTGATAAGATACTGTATTCCAATTAATGCCCCACAAGATTTGTACCCAGAGAAAGTCCTAAATATTTGATTGAGAATACAATGTATTTGCGATTCCAGTTGTAAAATCATCATCATCATCAAGGGTTCATCCTTACAAGACAACTAATTAATTTGATAGAGATTAATTTTACAGTTTAGGGTCGTATACCAGGACTTGAATAATCATGATTTTCTAACTTTTACTATATAGCTCGATACATTGTAACTTTTAGAAAACTATAAAACTAGTGCTAACATATAGAGAAAATTACCTTGAACTTGAACATCTCGTAGTTTAGTTTTTTTTTTTTTTTTTTTTTTTCATTTTGTCTTCATTTTTTAATTTTTTTTTTAAAATCATAGCGTAAAAGAGTCAACAAATTAGATTTAAGTATTTACAAGTTTGCCATTATATTTCATTTAATAACTGAAAACCTCTTAATGCATAGAATTAACAAAATGCCAGTGAAAGTATTGTAAAAAATTCTTCAAAAAACCCTAGATGAGGGTTGTTCTAATTGAAATGAAAATTTAAATCTAGATATTCTAATTCATCAAATTCATTTAGAGTAAAAAACATTAATTTTTGATTTTGTGTTTTAAAGTTTAATTTTTCAGTTTAATTAGAATGGACTTTGATTGTTGATTGTTTAGGACAAAACAAAATGAAAAGAAAGAAGGGAAGGGATATAATGGATGAAGAAAGGGGAAGTTGTATGCTTGTGTTGTATTATATATATGAGAGTATATTCATCTTTTTATTTTATTTTAAGCTTTGAATTGACCAAGAATATAAAGTGTAAATTTTAAAAAAAAGTAAAATGAAAAAATAATTAAACTGTAATTTATAGACAACGGTGGAAGTACTATTGGTGAAATTAATGCAAAGCTTTTATTTATAATAAAAAAAACCGCAAGACAGAATGATTGCACAACATGACATTTCTTTATTTAGCTAAAGTATTAATAAAAAAAAGGTCCAACAAAGCTTCCCTGGCGATGAATTCCACTTCAATTTCTTTATCTCATGTGCAGTGGAAGTGGTGGGATGCTTTGTTCGTGCCTGAAGAAATTTTCAGGATCAACTTTGGTCTTCACATGCACCAACCTGTAGAAGTTATCCTTGAAGTACTTGGTACCAAAAACACTCGCTTCAACAAAACTTGTGTTAGAATTTCTGTTCATGCCCAAATCAAGATCCCTGTAATTCACATATGCTTCCCTAGGATTCTTTGAGACATAAGGTGTCATGTAACTGTAAACCCTCCTAGTCCAATTTATATGCTCTGCAACGTTTTCCGTTGCATCTTGCCAGCTGGACCAGTAAAGGATCATGAACTTGGTACCTTTTCTATGAGGAAAAGGAGTCTGAGATTCTGAAATTCGGTTCATCATTCCACCGTAAGGAGTGGAACACTACTAGAGGACTCTCTGCTTCAAATAACTTCTCCCATAACCCTTCAAGTGCTTTTTCAGGTAT
>JAAWWB010000220.1:0-32629 GCA_018804465.1 Populus tomentosa
TTTTTTATACTTGAAAGATATTAGAAATGTTTTAAATTATCGAAATAATTTTTTTAAAAAGTAAGTAGAATCTCTGTTCCGGATACTTGAAAGAAGTTTAAATGTTTTAAATTTGTTAAAATTATTTTTTTTAAAAAAAAGTTAGTAGAATCTTTGTTCCTCATACTTGAAAGATAGTTTAAATGTTTTAAAATTATGAAAATAATTTTTTAATATGTAAGTAGAATATCTGTTTCTGATACTTGAAAGATAGTTTAAATATTTTAATATTATAAAAATAAATTTTTAAAAAAAGTAAGTAGAATCTCTGTTGCTGATACTTGAAAGATAGTTTAAATGTTTTTAAATTATTAGAATTATGTTTTTAAAAAAGTAAGTAAAATCTATGTTCCTGATACTTGAAAGATAGTTTAAATGTTTTAAAATTATTTTTTAAAAAAAGTTAGTAGAATCTCTGTTCCTGAATACCTGAAAGATATTAGAAATGTTTTAAAATTATAAAATAATTTTTTTAAAAAATAAGTGATCCCTGTTTGGTTATTCATTGATAGTTTAAATGTTTTAATATTATAAAAATAATTTTTTTAAAAAGTAATAAGAATCTCTGTTCCTGATACTGAAAGATACTTAATGTATTTAAAATACAAAAAAAATTTGTTTAAAAATGAAGTAGAATCTCTGTTTCTGATACTTGAAAGATATTAGAAATTTTTAAAATTCTAAAAATAATTTTAAAAAAAAAATAAGTAGATCTCTCTTTCTGATAATTCACTCATAGTTTAAATGTTTAAAATTATAAAATACTTTTTTTATATAAAAGTAAGTAGAATTTCCGAGTCTGATACTTGAAAGATAGTTTAAATATTTTGGAATTAAAAAATAATTTGTTTTAAAAAGTAAGTATAATCTCTGTTTCTAATACTTGAAAGATATTTGAAATGTTTTGAAATTATAAAAATAATTTTTTCAAAAAGTAAGTAGAATATCTGTTTCTGATACTTGAAAGATAGTTTAAACATTTTAATATTCTAAAAATAAATTTTTTAAAAAAATAAGTAGAATCTTTGTTCCTGATACTTGAAAGATAGTTTAAATGTTTTAAAATTATTAAAATTATTTTTTAAAAAACGTTAGTAGAATCTCTGTTCCTGATACTCGAAAGATAGTTTAAACGTTTTGAAATTATAAAAATAATTTTTTAAAAACAGTTTAAATGTTTAAATGTTTAAATGTTTAAACAGTAGAATCTCTGTTCCTCATACTTGAAAGACAGTTTAAATGTTTTAAAATTATTAAAATCATTTTTTAAAAAAAGTTAGTAGAATCTCTGTTCCTGATACCTGAAAAATGTTAGAAATGTTTTAAAATTATAAAAATTATTTTTTAAAAAAATAAGTAGATCCCTGTTTCTGGTAATTCATTGATAGTTTAAATGCTTTAATATTATAAAAAAAATTTAAAAAAAAGTAAGATGAATCTCTGTTCCTGATACTTGAAAGATGGTTTAAATGTTTTAGAATTAAAAAAATAATTTATTTTAAAAAGTAAGTAGAATCTCTGTTTCTGATATTTGAAAGATATTTGAAATGTTTTAAAATTATATAAATAAATTTTTTAAAAAAATAAGTACATCTCTGTTTCAGGTAATTCATTGATAGTTTAAATGTTTTACAATTATAAAAATAATTTTTTAAAAAAAGTAAGTAGAATCTCTGTTCCTGATACTTGAAAGATAGTTTAAACGATTTGAAATTATTAAAATAATTTTTTAAAAAGTAAGTAAAATCTCTATTCCTGATTTTTGAAAGATAGTTTAATTGTTTCAAAATTATAAAAATAATTTTTTTAAAAAAGTAAATAGAATCCCTGTTCCTCATACATGAAAGACAGTTTAAATGTTTAAAATTATTAAAATT
The DNA here is from genome assembly GCA_018804465.1 of Populus tomentosa. NCBI lineage: Eukaryota > Viridiplantae > Streptophyta > Magnoliopsida > Malpighiales > Salicaceae > Populus > Populus tomentosa. The sequence continues at coordinate 1,917 of JAAWWB010000220.1, forward strand.
ATTTTTCAAAAAAAATTAGTAGAAGCTCTGTTCCTGATGCCTGAAAGATATTAGAAATGTTTTGAAATTATAAAAATATTTTTTTAAAAAAATAAGTACAATCTCTGTTCCTGATACTTGAAAGATAGTTTAAATGTTTTAAAATTATTAAAATTATTTTTTAAAAAAAGTTAGTAGAATCTTTGTTCCTGATACTCGAAAGATAGTTTAAATGTTTTGAAATTATAAAAATAATTTTTTAAAAAGTGAGTAAAATCTTTGTTCCTGATATTTGAAAGATAGTTTAATTGTTTCAAAATTATAAAAATAATTTTTTAAAAAAAATAAATAGAATCTTTGTTCCTCGTACTTGAAAGACAGTTTAAATGTTTTAAAATTATTAAAATTATTTTTTAAAAAAAGTAAGTAGAATCTCTCTTCCTCATAGCTAAAAGATATTAGAAATGTTTTAAAATTATAAAAATAATTTTTTTTAAAAAATAAGTAGATCCCTGTTTCTAGTAATTCTTTGATAGTTTAAATATTTTAATATTATAAAAATAATATTTTTAAAAAAGTAAGAAGAATCTATGTTCCTGATACTTGAAAGATAGTTTAAATGTTTTAAAATTATAAAAATAATTTGTTTTATAAAAGAAATAGAATCTCCGTGTCTGATACTTGAAATATAGTTTAAATGTTTTAAAATTAAAAAAATAATTTGTTTAAAAAAAGTAAGTACAATCTCTGTTTCTGATACTTGAAAGATATTTGAAATGTTTTAAAATTATAAAAATAATTTTTTTAAAAAATAAGTAGATCTCTATTTCTGGTAATTCATTCATAGTTTAAATGTTTTAAAATTATAAAAATAATTTTTTTAAAAAAGTAAGTAGAATCTCTGTTCCTAATACTCGAAAGATAGTTTAAACGTTTTGAACTTATAAAAATAATTTTTTAAAAAAATAAGTAAAATCTCTGTTCCTGATACTTGAAAGATAGTTTAAATGTTTTAAAATTATGAAAATAATTTTTTTTAAAAAAGTAAGTAGAATCTCTGTTCCTGATACTTGAAAGATAGTTTAAATGTTTTAAAATTATTAAAATTATTTTTTAAAAAAGTAAGTAGAATATCTGTTTTTGATACTTGAAAGATAGTTTAAACGTTTAATATTCTAACAATATTTTTTTAAAATAAAAAAGTAAGTAGAATCTCTGTTCCTTATACTTGATTGATAGTTTAAATGTTTTAAAATTATTATAATTATTTTTTAAAAAAAGTTTGTAGAATCTTTGTTTCTCATACTCGAAAGATAATTTAAACGTTTTGAAATTATAAAAATATTTTTTTAAAAAAAGTAAGTACAATCTCTTTTCCTGATACTTGAAAGATAGTTTAATTGTTTTAAAATTATAAAAATAATTTTTTTAAAAAAGTAAGTAGAATCTCTGTTCCTGATACTTGAAAGATAGTTTAAATGTTTTAAAATTATGAAAATAATTTGTTTTAAAAATTAAGTAGAATCTCTGTTTCTGATACTTGAAAGATAGTTTAAATATTTTCATATTATAAAAATAAATTTTTTAAAAAAGTAAGTAGAATCTCTGTTGCTGATACTTGAAAGATAGTTTAAATGTTTTAATATTATAAAAATAATTTTTTAAAAAAAGTAAGAAGAAGCTCTGTTCCTGATACTTGAAAGATAGTTTAAATGTTTTAAAATTATATAAATAATTTTTTTAAAAAAAGTAAGTAGAATCTCTATTCCTCATAGCTGAAAGATATTAGAAATGTTTTAAAATTAAAAAAATAATTTTTTAAAAAAAATAAGTAGATCCCTGTTTCTAGTAATTCATTGATAGTTTAATTGTTTTAAAATTATAAAAAGTATTTTTTTTTATAAAAGTAAGTAGAATCTCCGTGTCTGATACTTGAAAGATAGTTTAAATGTTTTAAAATTAAAAAATAATTTGTTTTAAAAAGTAAGTAGAATCTCTGTTTCTGATACTTGAAAGATATTTGAAATGTTTTAAAATTATAAAAATAACTTTTTTAAAAAAATAAGTAGATCTCTGTTTCTGGCAATTCATTGATAGTTTAAATGTTTTAATATTATAAAAATAATTTTTTTACAAAAGTAAGTAGAATCTCCGTGTCTGATACTTGAAAGATAGTTTAAATGTTTTAAAATTAAAAAATAATTTGTTTTAAAAGTAAGTAGAATCTCTGTTTCTGATACTTGAAAGATATTTGAAATGTTTTAAAATTATAAAAATAACTTTTTTAAAAAAATAAGTACATCTATGTTTCTGGTAATTCATTGATAGTTTAAATGTTTTAATATTATAAAAATAATTTTTTTACAAAAGTAAGTAGAATCTCCGTGTCTAATACTTGAAAGATAGTTTAAATGTTTTAAAATTATAAAAATAATTTTTTTAAAAAAGTAAGTAGAATATCTGTTTCTGATACTTGAAAGATAGTTTAAACATTTTAATATTCTAAAAATAAATTTTTTAAAAAAGTAAGTAGAATCTCTGTTCCTGATACTCGAAAGATAGTTTAAATGTTTTAAAATTATAAAAATAATTTTTTTAAAAAAGTAAGTAGAATCTCTGTTCCTCATACTTGAAAGATAGTTTAAATGTTTTAAAATTATAAAAATAATTTTTTAAAAAAGTAAGTAGAATCTCTGTTTCTTATACTTGAAAGATATTAGAAATGTTTTAAAATTATCGAAATAATATTTTTAAAAAAAGTAAGTAGAATCTCTGTTCCGGATACTTGAAAGATAGTTTAAATGTTTTAAAATTATTAAAATTATTTTAAAAAAAAAAGATAGTAGAATCTCTGTTCCTCAAACCTGGAAGATATTAGAAATGTTTTAAAATTAAAAAAATATTTTTTTAAAAAAATAAGTAGCTCCCTGTTTCCGGTAATTCATTGATAATTTAAATGTTTTAATATTATAAAAATAATTTTTTTAAAAAAGTAAGAAGAATCTCTGTTCCTGATACTTGAAAGATAGTTTAAATGTTTTAAAATTAAAAAAATAATTTATTTTAAAGAGTAACTAGAATCTCTGTTTCTGATATTTGAAATGTTTTAAAATTATAAAAATAAATTTTTTTAAAAAATAAGTACATCTATGTTTCTGGTAATTCATTGATAGTTTAAATGTTTTAATATTATAAAAATAATTTTTTTTACAAAACTAAATAGAATCTCCGTGTCTAATACTTGAAAAATAGTTTAAATGTTTTAAAAATATTAAAATAATTTTTTTAAAAAAGTAAGTAGAATATCTGTTTCTGATACTTGAAAGATAGTTTAAAAATTTTAATATTCTAAAAATAAATTTTTAAAAAAAGTAAGTAGAATCTCTGTTCCTGATACTCGAAAGATAGTTTAAAGGTTTTAAAATTATAAAAATAATTTTTTAAAAAAAGTAAGTAGAATCTCTGTTCCTCAAACTTGAAACACAGTTTAAATGTTTTAAAATTATAAAAATAATTTTTTAAAAAAAGTAAGTAGAATCTTTGTTTCTTATACTTGAAAGATATTAGAAATGTTTTAAAATTATCGAAATAATTTTTTTAAAAAAAGTAAGTAGAATCTCTGTTCCTGATACTCGAAAGATAGTTTAAAGGTTTTAAAATTATAAAATTAATTTTTTAAAAAAAGTAAGTAGAATCTCTCTTCCTCAAACTTGAAACACAGTTTAAATGTTTTAAAATTATAAAAATAATTTTTTAAAAAAAGTAAGTAGAATCTCTGTTTCTTATACTTGAAAGATATTAGAAATGTTTTAAAATTATCGAAATAATTTTTTTAAAAAAAGTAAGTAGAATCTCTGTTCCGGATACTTGAAAGATAGTTTAAATGTTTTAAATTTGTTAAAATTATTTGTTAAAAAAAAAAGTTAGTAGAATCTTTGTTCCTCATACTTGAAAGATAGTTTAAATGTTTTAAAATTATGAAAATAATTTTTTAAAAAATGTAAGTAGAATATCTGTTTCTGATACTTGAAAGATAGTTTAAATATTTTAATATTATAAAATAAATTTTTTAAAAAAGTAAGTAGAATCTCTGTTCCTGATACTTGAAAGATAGTTTAAATGTTTTAAAATTATTAGAATTATGTTTTTAAAAAGTAAGTAGAATCTCTGTTCCTGATACTTGAAAGATAGTTTAAATGTTTTAAAATTATTTTTTAAAAAAAGTTAGTAGAATCTCTGTTCCTGATACCTGAAAGATATTAGAAATGTTTTAAAATTATAAAAATAATTTTTTTAAAAAAATAAGTAGATCCCTGTTTCTGGTAATTCATTGATAGTTTAAATGTTTTAATATTATACAAATAATTTTTTTTAAAAAGTAATAAGAATCTCTGTTCCTGATACTTGAAAGATACTTTAAATGTTTTAAAATTAAAAAAATAATTTTTTTTAAAAATGAAGTAGAATCTCTGTTTCTGATACTTGAAAGATATTAGAAATGTTTTAAAATTATAAAAATAATTTTTTTTAAAAAAATAAGTAGATCTCTCTTTCTGATAATTCACTCATAGTTTAAATGTTTTAAAATTACAAAAATACTTTTTTTTTATAAAAGTAAGTAGAATTTCCGAGTCTGATACTTGAAAGATAGTTTAAATATTTTGGAATTAAAAAAATAATTTGTTTTAAAAAGTAAGTATAATCTCTGTTTCTAATACTTGAAAGATATTTGAAATGTTTTGAAATTATAAAAATAATTTTTTCAAAAAGTAAGTAGAATATCTGTTTCTGATACTTGAAAGATAGTTTAAACATTTTAATATTCTAAAAATAAATTTTTTAAAAAAGCAAGTAGAATCTCTGTTCCTGATACTTGAAAGATAGTTTAAATGTTTTCAAATTATTAAAATTATTTTTTAAAAAAAGTTAGTAGAATCTCTGTTTCTGATACTTGAAAGATAGTTTAAACATTTTAATATTCTAAAAATAAATTTTTTAAAAAAATAAGTAGAATCTTTGTTCCTGATACTTGAAAGATAGTTTAAATGTTTTAAAATTATTAAAATTATTTTTTAAAAAACGTTAGTAGAATCTCTGTTCCTGATACTCGAAAGATAGTTTGAATGTTTTAAATTTATTAAAATTAATTTTAAAAAAAAGGTTAGTAGAATCTCTGTTCCTCATACTTGAAAGATAGTTTAAATGTTTTAAAATTTTAAAAATAATTTTTTAAAAAAAGTAAGTAGAATCTCTTTTTTTATATACTTGAAAGATATTAGAAATGTTTTAAAATTATAAAAAAAAAATTAAAAAAATAAGTAGCTCCCTGTTTCTGGTAATTCATTGATAGTTTAAATGTTTTAATATTATAAAAATAATATTTTTAAAAAAATAAGAAGAATCTTTGTTCCTGATACTTGAAAGATAGTTTAAATGTTTTAAAATTAAAAAAAATAATTCGTTTTAAAAAGTACATAGAATCTCTGTTTCTGATACTTGAAAGATATTTGAAATGTTTTAAAATTATAAAAATAACTTTTTTTAAAAAAATAAGTGCATCTCTGTTTCTGGTAATTCATTGATAGTTTAAATGTTTTAATATTATAAAAATATTTTTTTTACTAAAGTAAATAGAATCTCCGTGTCTGATACTTGAAAGATAGTTTAAATGATTTAAAATTATAAAAATAATTTTTTTAAAAAAAGTAAGTAGAATCTCTGTTCCTGATACTTGAAAGATAGTTTAAATGTTTTAAAATTATTAAAATTATTTTTTAAAAAAAGTTAGTAGAATCTCTGTTCCTGATACCTGAAAGATATTTGAAATGTTTTAAAATTATAAAAATAATTTTTTTAAAAAATAAGTAGATCCTTGTTTCTAGTAATTCATTGATAGTTTAAATGTTTTAATATTATAAAAATAATTTTTTAAAAAAAGTAAGAAGAATCTCTGTTCCTAATACTTGAAAGATAGTTTAAATGTTTTAAAATTAAAAAAATAATTTGTTTTAAAAAGTAAGTAGAAACTCTGTTTCTGATACTTGAAAGATATTTGAAATTTTTTAAAATTATAAAAATAACTTTTTAAAAAAAATAATACATCTATGTTTCTGGTAATTCATTGATAGTTTAAATGTTTTAATATTATAAAAATAATTTTTTTTACAAAAGTAAATAGAATCTCCGTGTCTGATACTTGAAAAATAGTTTAAATGTTTTAAAAATATTAAAATAATTTTTTAAAAAAAGTAAGTAGAATATCTGTTTCTGATACTTGAAAGATAGTTTAAAAATTTTAATATTCTAAAAATAAATTTTTTAAAAAAGTAAGTAGAATCTCTGTTCCTGATACTCGAAAGATAGTTTAAAGGTTTTAAAATTATAAAATTAATTTTTTAAAAAAAGTAAGTAGAATCTCTCTTCCTCAAACTTGAAACACAGTTTAAATGTTTTAAAATTATAAAAATAATTTTTTAAAAAAAGTAAGTAGAATCTCTGTTTCTTATACTTGAAAGATATTAGAAATGTTTTAAAATTATCGAAATAATTTTTTTTAAAAAAGTAAGTAGAATCTCTGTTCCGGATACTTGAAAGATAGTTTAAATGTTTTAAATTTGTTAAAATTATTTGTTAAAAAAAAAAGTTAGTAGAATCTTTGTTCCTCATACTTGAAAGATAGTTTAAATGTTTTAAAATTATGAAAATAATTTTTTAAAAAATGTAAGTAGAATATCTGTTTCTGATACTTGAAAGATAGTTTAAATATTTTAATATTATAAAAATAAATTTTTTAAAAAAGTAAGTAGAATCTTTGTTGCTGATACTTGAAAGATAGTTTAAATGTTTTAAAATTATTAGAATTATGTTTTTAAAAAGTAAGTAAAATCTCTGTTCCTGATACTTGAAAGATAGTTTAAATGTTTTAAAATTATTTTTTAAAAAAAGTTAGTAGAATCTCTGTTCCTGATACCTGAAAGATATTAGAAATGTTTTAAAATTATAAAAATAATTTTTTTAAAAAAATAAGTAGATCCCTGTTTCTGGTAATTCATTGATAGTTTAAATGTTTTAATATTATACAAATAATTTTTTTAAAAAGTAATAAGAATCTCTGTTCCTGATACTTGAAAGATACTTTAAATGTTTTAAAATTAAAAAAATAATTTGTTTTAAAAATGAAGTAGAATCTCTGTTTCTGATACTTGAAAGATATTAGAAATGTTTTAAAATTATAAAAATAATTTTTTTAAAAAAAATAAGTAGATCTCTCTTTCTGATAATTCACTCATAGTTTAAATGTTTTAAAATTATAAAAATACTTTTTTTTATAAAAGTAAGTAGAATTTCCGAGTCTGATACTTGAAAGATAGTTTAAATATTTTGGAATTAAAAAAATAATTTGTTTTAAAAAGTAAGTATAATCTCTGTTTCTAATACTTGAAAGATATTTGAAATGTTTTGAAATTATAAAAATAATTTTTTCAAAAAGTAAGTAGAATATCTGTTTCTGATACTTGAAAGATAGTTTAAACATTTTAATATTCTAAAAATAAATTTTTTAAAAAAGCAAGTAGAATCTCTGTTCCTGATACTTGAAAGATAGTTTAAATGTTTTCAAATTATTAAAATTATTTTTTAAAAAAAGTTAGTAGAATCTCTGTTTCTGATACTTGAAGATAGTTTAAACATTTTAATATTCTAAAAATAAATTTTTTAAAAAAATAAGTAGAATCTTTGTTCCTGATACTTGAAAGATAGTTTAAATGTTTTAAAATTATTAAAATTATTTTTTAAAAAACGTTAGTAGAATCTCTGTTCCTGATACTCGAAAGATAGTTTAAATGTTTTAAAATTATTAAAATTATTTTTTAAAAAAAGGTTAGTAGAATCTCTGTTCCTGATACTTGAAAGATAGTTTAAATGTTTTAAAATTATGAAAATAATTTTTAAAAAAGTAAGTAGAATCTCTTTTTTTTATATACTTGAAAGATATTAGAAATGTTTTAAAATTATAAAAAAAAATTAAAAAAATAAGTAGCTCCCTGTTTCTGGTAATTCATTGATAGTTTAAATGTTTTAATATTATAAAAATAATATTTTTAAAAAAATAAGAAGAATCTCTGTTCCTGATACTTGAAAGATAGTTTAAATGTTTTAAAATTAAAAAAAATAATTCGTTTTAAAAAGTACATAGAATCTCTGTTTCTGATACTTGAAAGATATTTGAAATGTTTTAAAATTATAAAAATAACTTTTTTAAAAAAATAAGTAGATCTCTGTTTCTGGTAATTCATTGATAGTTTAAATGTTTTAATATTATAAAATATTTTTTTTACAAAAGTAAGTAGAATCTCCGTGTCTGATACTTGAAAGATAGTTTAAATGTTTTAAAATTATTAAAATTATTTTTTAAAAAAAGTTAGTAGAATCTCTGTTCCTGATACCTGAAAAATATTGGAAATGTTTTAAAATTATAAAAATAATTTTTTTAAAAAAATAAGTAGATCCTTGTTTCTAGTAATTCCTTGATAGTTGAAATGTTTTAATATTATAAAAATAATTTTTTAAAAAAAGTAAGAAGAATCTCTATTCCTAATACTTGAAAGATAGTTTAAATGTTTTAAAATTAAAAAAATAATTTGTTTTAAAAAGTAAGTAGAAACTCTGTTTCTGATACTTGAAAGATATTTGAAATTTTTTAAAATTATAAAAATAACTTTTTAAAAAAAATAATACATCTATGTTTCTGGTAATTCATTGATAGTTTAAATGTTTTAATATTATAAAAATAATTTTTTTTACAAAAGTAAATAGAATCTCCGTGTCTGATACTTGAAAGATAGTTTAAATGTTTTAAAATTATAAAAATAATTTTTTAAAAAAAGTAAGTAGAATATCTGTTTCTGATACTTGAAAGATAGTTTAAATATTTTAATATTATAAAAATAAATTTTTTAAAAAAGTAAGTAGAATCTCTGTTCCTGATACTTGAAAGATAGTTTAAATGTTTTAAAATTATAAAATTAATTTTTTAAAAAAAGTAAGTAGAATCTCTCTTCCTCAAACTTGAAACACAGTTTAAATGTTTTAAAATTATAAAAATAATTTTTTAAAAAAAATAAGTAGAATCTCTGTTTCTTATACTTGAAAGATATTAGAAATGTTTTAAAATTATCGAAATAATTTTTTTTAAAAAAGTAAGTAGAATCTCTGTTCCTGATACTTGAAAGATAGTTTAAATGTTTTAAATTTATTAAAATTATTTTTTTAAAAAAAGTAAGTAGAATCTCTGTTCCTCATACTTGAAAGATAGTTTAAATGTTTTAAAATTATGAAAATAATTTTTTAAAAAATGTAAGTAGAATATCTGTTTCTGATACTTGAAAGATAGTTTAAATATTTTAATATTATAAAAATAAATTTTTTAAAAAAGTAAGTAGAATCTTTGTTGCTGATACTTGAAAGATAGTTTAAATGTTTTAAAATTATTAGAATTATGTTTTTAAAAAGTAAGTAAAATCTCTGTTCCTGATACTTGAAAGATAGTTTAAATGTTTTAAAATTATTTTTTAAAAAAAGTTAGTAGAATCTCTGTTCCTGATACCTGAAAGATATTAGAAATGTTTTAAAATTATAAAAATAATTTTTTTAAAAAAATAAGTAGATCCCTGTTTCTGGTAATTCATTGATAGTTTAAATGTTTTAATATTATACAAATAATTTTTTTAAAAAAGTAATAAGAATCTCTGTTCCTGATACTTGAAAGATACTTTAAATGTTTTAAAATTAAAAAAATAATTTGTTTTAAAAATGAAGTAGAATCTCTGTTTCTGATACTTGAAAGATATTAGAAATGTTTTAAAATTATAAAAATAATTTTTTAAAAAAAATAAGTAGATCTCTCTTTCTGGTAATTCACTCATAGTTTAAATGTTTTAAAATTATAAAAATACTTTTTTTTATAAAAGTAAGTAGAATTTCCGAGTCTGATACTTGAAAGATAGTTTAAATATTTTAGAATTAAAAAAATAATTTGTTTTAAAAAGTAAGTATAATCTCTGTTTCTGATACTTGAAAGATATTTGAAATGTTTTGAAATTATAAAAATAATTTTTTAAAAAAGTAAGTAGAATATCTGTTTCTGATACTTGAAAGATAGTTTAAACATTTTAATATTCTAAAAATAAATTTTTTAAAAAAGCAAGTAGAATCTCTGTTCCTGATACTTGAAAGATAGTTTAAATGTTTTCAAATTATTAAAATTATTTTTTAAAAAAAGTTAGTAGAATCTCTGTTTCTGATACTTGAAAGATAGTTTAAACATTTTAATATTCTAAAAATAAATTTTTTAAAAAAATAAGTAGAATCTTTGTTCCTGATACTTGAAAGATAGTTTAAATGTTTTAAAATTATTAAAATTATTTTTTAAAAAAAGTTAGTAGAATCTCTCTTCCTGATACTCGAAAGATAGTTTAAACGTTTTGAAATTATAAAAATAATTTTTTAAAAACAGTTTAAATGTTTAAACAGTAGAATCTCTGTTCCTCATACTTGAAAGACAGTTTAAATGTTTTAAAATTATTAAAATCATTTTTTAAAAAAAGTTAGTAGAATCTCTGTTCCTGATACCTGAAAGATATTAGAAATGTTTTAAAATTATAAAAATAATTTTTTAAAAAAATAAGTAGATCCCTGTTTCTGGTAATTCGTTGATAGTTTAAATGTTTTAATATTATAAATTTTTTTTTTAAAAAAAGTAAGATGAATCTCTGTTCCTGATACTTGAAAGATAGTTTAAATGTTTTAGAATTAAAAAAATAATTTGTTTTAAAAAGTAAGTAGAATCTCTGTTTTTTATATTTGAAAGATATTTGAAATGTTTTAAAATTATATAAATAAATTTTTTAAAAAAATAAGTACATCTCTGTTTCAAGTAATTCATTGATAGTTTAAATGTTTTAAAATTATAAAAATAATTTTTTAAAAAAAGTAAGTAGAATCTCTGTTCCTGATACTTGAAAGATAGTTTAAGCGATTTGAAATTATTAAAATAATTTTTTAAAAAGTAAGTAAAATCTCTATTCCTGATTTTTGAAAGATAGTTTAATTGTTTCAAAATTATAAAAATAATTTTTTAAAAAAAGTAAATAGAATCTCTGTTCCTCATACATGAAAGACAGTTTAAATGTTTAAAATTATTAAAATTATTTTTCAAAAAAAATTAGTAGAAGCTCTGTTCCTGATACCTGAAAGATATTAGAAATGTTTTGAAATTATAAAAATATTTTTTTAAAAAAAATAAGTACAATCTCTGTTCCTGATACTTGAAAGATAGTTTAAATATTTTAAAATTATTAAAATTATTTTTTAAAAAAAGTTAGTAGAATCTTTGTTCCTGATACTCAAAAGATAGTTTAAATGTTTTGAAATTATAAAAATAATTTTTTAAAAAGTGAGTAAAATCTTTGTTCCTGATATTTGAAAGATAGTTTAATTGTTTCAAAATTATAAAAATAATTTTTTTAAAAAAATAAATAGAATCTTTGTTCCTCATACTTGAAAGACAGTTTAAATGTTTTAAAATTATTAAAATTATTTTTTTAAAAAAGTAAGTAGAATCTCTCTTCCTCATAGCTAAAAGATATTGGAAATGTTTTAAAATTATAAAAATAATTTTTTTAAAAAAATAAGTAGATCCCTGTTTCTGGTAATTCTATGATAGTTTAAATATTTTAATATTATAAAAATAATATTTTTTAAAAAGTAAGAAGAATCTATGTTCCTGATACTTGAAAGATAGTTTAAATGTTTTAAAATTGAAAAAATTATTTTTTTTATAAAAGAAATAGAATCTCCGTGTCTGATACTTGAAATATAGTTTAAATGTTTTAAAATTAAAAAAATAATTTGTTTAAAAAAGTAAGTACAATCTCTGTTTCTGATACTTGAAAGATATTTGAAATGTTTTAAAATTATAAAAATAATTTTTTTAAAAAAATAAGTAGATCTCTATTTCTGGTAATTCATTCATAGTTTAAATGTTTTAAAATTATAAAAATAATTTTTTTAAAAAAGTAAGTAGAATCTCTGTTCCTAATACTCGAAAGATAGTTTAAACGTTTTGAACTTATAAAAATAATTTTTTTAAAAAAATAAGTAAAATCTTTGTTCCTGATACTTGAAAGATAGTTTAAATGTTTTAAAATTATGAAAATATTTTTTTAAAAAAAGTAAGTAGAATCTCTGTTCCTGATACTTGAAAGATAGTTTAAATGTTTTAAAATTATTAAAATTATTTTTTAAAAAAGTAAGTAGAATATCTGTTTTTGATACTTGAAAGATAGTTTAAACATTTTAATATTCTAACAATATTTTTTTTAAAAAAAAAAGTAAGTAGAATCTCTGTTCGTGATACTTGATTGATAGTTTAAATGTTTTAAAATTATTATAATTATTTTTTAAAAAAAGTTTGTAGAATCTTTGTTCCTCATACTCGAAAGATAATTTAAACGTTTTGAAATTATAAAAATATTTTTTTAAAAAAAAGTAAGTACAATCTCTTTTCCTGATACTTGAAAGATAGTTTAATTGGTTTAAAATTATAAAAATAATTTTTTTAAAAAAGTAAGAAGAATGTCTGTTCCTGATACTTGAAAGATAGTTTAAATGTTTTAAAATTAAGAAAATAATTTGTTTTAAAAATTAAGTAGAATCTCTGTTTCTGATACTTGAAAGATAGTTTAAATATTTTAATATTATAAAAATAATTTTTTTAAAAAAGTAAGTAGAATCTCTGTTGCTGATACTTGAAAGATAGTTTAAATGTTTTAATATTATAAAAATAGTTTTTTAAAAAAAGTAAGAAGAAGCTCTGTTCCTGATACTTGAAAGATAGTTTAAATGTTTTAAAATTATATAAATAATTTTTTTAAAAAAAGTAATTAGAATCTCTATTCCTCATAGCCGAAAGATATTAGAAATGTTTTAAAATTTAAAAAATAATTTTTTAAAAAAAATAAGTAGATCCCTGTTTCTAGTAATTCATTGATAGTTTAAATGTTTAGAAATTATAAAAAGAATTTTTTTTTATAAAAGAAATAGAATCTCCGTGTCTGATACTTGAAATATAGTTTAAATGTTTTAAAATTAAAAAAATAATTTGTTTTAAAAAGTAAGTATAATCTCTGTTTCTGATACTTGAAAGATATTTGAAATGTTTTAAAATTATAAAAATAACTTTTTTTAAAAAATAAGTAGATCCCTGTTTCTGGCAATTCATTGATAGTTTAAATGTTTTAATAGTATAAAAATAATTATTTTACAAAAGAAATAGAATCTCCGTGTCTGATACTTGAAAGATAGTTTAAATGTTTTAAAATTAAAAAAATAATTTGTTTTAAAAAGTAAGTAGAAACTCTGTTTCTGATACTCGAAAGATTTTTGAAATTTTTTAAAATTATAAAAATAACTTTTTTAAAAAAATAAGTACATCTATGTTTCTGGTAATTCATTGATAGTTTAAATGTTTTAATATTATAAAAATAATTTTTTTTACAAAAGTAAATAGAATCTCCGTGTCTAATACTTGAAAAATAGTTTAAATGTTTTAAAAATATTAAAATAAATTTTTTAAAAAAGTAAGTAGAATATCTGTTTCTGATACTTGAAAGATAGTTTAAAAATTTTAATATTCTAAAAATAAATTTTTTAAAAAAGTAAGTAGAATCTCTGTTCCTGATACTCGAAAGATAGTTTAAAGGTTTTAAAATTATAAAAATATTTTTTTAAAAAAAGTAAGTAGAATCTCTGTTCCTCAAACTTGAAACACAGTTTAAATGTTTTAAAATTATAAAAATAATTTTTTTAAAAAAGTAAGTAGAATCTCTGTTTCTTATACTTGAAAGATATTAGAAATGTTTTAAAATTATCGAAATAATTTTTTTAAAAAAAGTAAGTAGAATCTCTGTTCCAGATACTTGAAAGATAGTTTAAATGTTTTAAATTTGTTAAAATTATTTTTTTTTTTTAAAAGTTAGTAGAATCTTTGTTCCTCATACTTGAAAGATAGTTTAAATGTTTTAAAATTATAAAAATAATTTTTTTTATAAAAGAAATAGAATCTCCGTGTCTGATACTTGAAATATAGTTTAAATGTTTTAAAATTAAAAAAATAATTTGTTTAAAAAAAGTAAGTACAATCTCTGTTTCTGATACTTGAAAGATATTTGAAATGTTTTAAAATTATAAAAATAATTTTTTAAAAAAAATAAGTAGATCTCTATTTCTGGTAATTCATTCATAGTTTAAATGTTTTAAAATTATAAAAATAATTTTTTTAAAAAAGTAAGTAGAATCTCTGTTCCTAATACTCGAAAGATAGTTTAAACGTTTTGAACTTATAAAAATAATTTTTTAAAAAAAATAAGTAAAATCTTTGTTCCTTATACTTGAAAGATAGTTTAAATGTTTTAAAATTATGAAAATATTTTTTTAAAAAAAGTAAGTAGAATCTCTGTTCCTGATACTTGAAAGATAGTTTAAATGTTTTAAAATTATTAAAATTATTTTTAAAAAAGTAAGTAGAATATCTGTTTTTGATACTTGAAAGATAGTTTAAACATTTTAATATTCTAACAATATTTTTTTAAAAAAAAAAAGTAAGTAGAATCTCTGTTCGTGATACTTGATTGATAGTTTAAATGTTTTAAAATTATTATAATTATTTTTTAAAAAAAGTTTGTAGAATCTTTGTTCCTCATACTCGAAAGATAATTTAAATGTTTTGAAATTATAAAAATATTTTTTTAAAAAAAAGTAAGTACAATCTCTTTTCCTGATACTTGAAAGATAGTTTAATTGGTTTAAAATTATAAAAATAATTTTTTTACAAAAGTAAGAAGAATGTCTGTTCCTGATACTTGAAAGATAGTTCAAATGTTTTAAAATTAAGAAAATAATTTGTTTTAAAAATTAAGTAGAATCTCTGTTTCTGATACTTAAAAGATAGTTTAAATATTTTAATATTTTAAAAATAATTTTTTTAAAAAAGTAAGTAGAATCTCTGTTGCTGATATTTGAAAGATAGTTTAAATGTTTTAATATTATAAAAATAGTTTTTTAAAAAAAGTAAGAAGAATCTCTGTTCCTGATACTTGAAAGATAGTTTAAATGTTTTAAAATTATATAAATAATTTTTTTAAAAAAAGTAATTAGAATCTCTATTCCTCATAGCCGAAAGATATTAGAAATGTTTTAAAATTAAAAAAATAATTTTTTTAAAAAAATAAGTAGATCCCTGTTTCTAGTAATTCATTGATAGTTTAAATGTTTAGAAATTATAAAAAGAATTTTTTTTTATAAAAGAAATAGAATCTCCGTGTCTGATACTTGAAAGATAGTTTAAATGTTTTAAAATTAAAAAAATAATTTGTTTTAAAAAGTAAGTAGAATCTCTGTTTCTGATACTCGAAAGATATTTGAAATGTTTTAAAATTATAAAAATAAATTTTTAAAAAAATAAGTACATCTATGTTTCTGGTAATTCATTGATAGTTTAAATGTTTTAATATTATAAAAATAATTTTTTTTACAAAAGTAAATAGAATCTCCGTGTCTGATACTTGAAAAATAGTTTAAATGTTTTAAAAATATTAAAATAATTTTTTTAAAAAAGTAAGTAGAATATCTGTTTCTGATACTTGAAAGATAGTTTAAAAATTTTAATATTCTAAAAATAAATTTTTTAAAAAAGTAAGTAGAATCTCTGTTCCTGATACTCGAAAGATAGTTTAAATGTTTTAAAATTATAAAAATAATTTTTTTAAAAAAGTAAGTAGAATCTCTGTTCCTCATACTTGAAAGATAGTTTAAATGTTTTAAAATTATAAAAATAATTTTTTAAAAAAAGTAAGAAGAATCTCTGTTCCTGATACTTGAAAGATAGTTTAAATGTTTTAAAATTAAAAAAATAATTTATTTTAAAGAGTAACTAGAATCTCTGTTTCTGATATTTGAAATGTTTTAAAATTATAAAAATAATTTTTTTAAAAAAATAAGTAGATCTCTATTTCTGGTAATTCATTCATAGTTTAAATGTTTTAAAATTATAAAAATAATTTTTTTTATAAAAGTAAATAGAATCTCCGTGTCTGATACTTGAAAGATAGTTTAAATGTTTTAAAATTATAAAAATAATTTTTTAAAAAAAGTAAGTAGAATATCTGTTTCTGATACTTGAAAGATAGTTTAAAAATTTTAATATTATAAAAATAATTTTTTTAAAAAAGTAAGTAGAATCTCTGTTCCTGATACTCGAAAGATAGTTTAAATGTTTTAAAATTATAAAAATAATTTTTTTAAAAAAGTAAGTAGAATCTCTGTTCCTCAAACTTGAAAGACAATTTAAATGTTTTAAAATTATAAAAATAATTTTTTAAAAAAAGTAAGTAGAATCTCTGTTTCTTATACTTGAAAGATATTAGAAATGTTTTAAAATTATCGAAATAATTTTTTTAAAAAAAGTAAGTAGAATCTCTGTTCCGGATACTTGAAAGATAGTTTAAATGTTTTAAAATTATTAAAATTATTTTTAAAAAAAAGATAGTAGAATCTCTGTTCCTGAAACCTGAAAGATATTAGAAATGTTTTAAAATTAAAAAATATTTTTTTAAAAAAAATAAGTAGCTCCCTGTTTCCGGTAATTCATTGATAATTTAAATGTTTTAATATTATAAAAATAATTTTTTAAAAAAAGTAAGAAGAATCTCTGTTCCTGATACTTGAAAGATAGTTTAAATGTTTTAAAATTAAAAAAATAATTTATTTTAAAGAGTAACTAGAATCTCTGTTTATGATATTTGAAACGTTTTAAAATTATAAAAATAATTTTTTTTAAAAAATAAGTATATCTATGTTTCTGGTAATTCATTGATAGTTTAAATGTCTTAATATTTTAAAAATAATTTTTTTTACAAAAGTAAGTAGAATATCCGTGTCTGATACTTGAAACACAGTTTAAATGTTTTAAAATTATAAAATAATTTTTTAAAAAAAGTAAGTAGAATCTCTGTTTCTTATACTTGAAAGATATTAGAAATGTTTTAAAATTATCGAAATAATTTTTTTAAAAAAAGTAAGTAGAATCTCTGTTCCTGATACTTGAAAGATAGTTTAAATGTTTTAAAATTATTAAAATTATTTTTTAAAAAAAGATAGTAGAATCTCTGTTCCTGAAACCTGAAAGATATTAGAAATGTTTTAAAATTAAAAAATATTTTTTTAAAAAAAATAAGTAGCTCCCTGTTTCCGGTAATTCATTGATAATTTAAATGTTTTAATATTATAAAAATAATTTTTTTAAAAAAGTAAGAAGAATCTCTGTTCCTGATACTTGAAAGATAGTTTAAATGTTTTAAAATTAAAAAAATAATTTATTTTAAAGAGTAACTAGAATCTCTGTTTATGATATTTGAAACGTTTTAAAATTATAAAAATAATTTTTTTAAAAAAAATAAGTATATCTATGTTTCTGGTAATTCATTGATAGTTTAAATGTCTTAATATTTTAAAAATAATTTTTTTTACAAAAGTAAGTAGAATATCCGTGTCTGATACTTGAAAGATAGTTTAAATGTTTTAAAATATTAAAATAATTTTTTAAAAAAAGTAAGTAGAATATCTGTTTCTGATACTTGAAAGATAGTTTAAAAATTTTAATATTCTAAAAATAAATTTTTTAAAAAAGTAAGTAGAATCTCTGTTCTTGATACTCGAAAGATAGTTTAAAGGTTTTAAAATTATAAAAATAATTTTTTAAAAAAACTAAGTAGAATCTCTGTTCCTCAAACTTGAAAGACAATTTAAATGTTTTAAAATTATAAAAATAATTTTTTAAAAAAAGTAAGTAGAATCTATGTTTCTTATAATTGAAAGATAGTTTAAATGTTTTAAAATTATATAAATAATTTTTTTAAAAAAAGTAATTAGAATCTCTATTCCTCATAGCCGAAAGATATTAGAAATGTTTTAAAATTAAAAAAATAATTTTTTTAAAAAAATAAGTAGATCCCTGTTTCTAGTAATTCATTGATAGTTTAAATGTTTAGAAATTATAAAAAGAATTTTTTTTTATAAAAGAAATAGAATCTCCGTGTCTGATACTTGAAATATAGTTTAAATGTTTTAAAATTAAAAAAATAATTTGTTTTAAAAAGTAAGTAGAAACTCTGTTTCTGATACTCGAAAGATTTTTGAAATTTTTTAAAATTATAAAAATAACTTTTTTAAAAAAATAAGTACATCTATGTTTCTGGTAATTCATTGATAGTTTAAATGTTTTAATATTATAAAAATAATTTTTTTTACAAAAGTAAATAGAATCTCCGTGTCTGATACTTGAAAAATAGTTTAAATGTTTTAAAAATATTAAAATAATTTTTTTAAAAAAGTAAGTAGAATATCTGTTTCTGATACTTGAAAAATAGTTTAAAAATTTTAATATTCTAAAAATAAATTTTTTAAAAAAGTAAGTAGAATCTCTGTTCCTGATACTCGAAAGATAGTTTAAAGGTTTTAAAATTATAAAAATAATTTTTTTAAAAAAGTAAGTAGAATCTCTGTTCCTCAAACTTGAAACACAGTTTAAATGTTTTAAAATTATAAAAATAATTTTTTAAAAAAAGTAAGAAGAATCTCTGTTCCTGATACTTGAAAGATAGTTTAAATGTTTTAAAATTAAAAAAATAATTTATTTTAAAGAGTAACTAGAATCTCTGTTTCTGATATTTGAAAGGTTTTAAAATTATTAAAATAATTTTTTAAAAAAAATAAGGACATCTATGTTTCTGGTAATTCATTGATAGTTTAAATGTTTTAATATTATAAAAATAATTTTTTTTACAAAAGTAAATAGAATCTCCGTGTCTGATACTTGAAAAATAGTTTAAATGTTTTAAAAATATTAAAATAATTTTTTAAAAAAAGTAAGTAGAATATCTGTTTCTGATACTTGAAAGATAGTTTAAAAATTTTAATATTCTAAAAATAATTTTTTTAAAAAAGTAAGTAGAATCTCTGTTCCTGATACTCGAAAGATAGTTTAAAGGTTTTAAAATTATAAAAATAATTTTTTTAAAAAAGTAAGTAGAATCTCTGTTCCTCAAACTTGAAAGACAATTTAAATGTTTTAAAATTATAAAAATAATTTTTTAAAAAAAGTAAGTAGAATCTCTGTTTCTTATACTTGAAAGATATTAAAAATGTTTTAAAATTATCGAAATAATTTTTTTAAAAAAAGTAAGTAGAATCTCTGTTCCGGATACTTGAAAGATAGTTTAAATGTTTTAAAATTTTTAAAATTATTTTTAAAAAAAAGATAGTAGAATCTCTGTTCCTGAAACCTGAAAGATATTAGAAATGTTTTAAAATTAAAAAATATTTTTTTAAAAAAAATAAGTAGCTCCCTGTTTCCGGTAATTCATTGATAATTTAAATGTTTTAATATTATAAAAATAATTTTTTAAAAAAAGTAAGAAGAATCTCTGTTCCTGATACTTGAAAGATAGTTTAAATGTTTTAAAATTATAAAAATATTTTTTTTAAAGAGTAACTAGAATCTCTGTTTATGATATTTGAAACGTTTTAAAATTATAAAAATAATTTTTTTTAAAAAATAAGTATATCTATGTTTCTGGTAATTCATTGATAGTTTAAATGTCTTAATATTTTAAAAATAATTTTTTTTACAAAAGTAAGTAGAATATCCGTGTCTGATACTTGAAACACAGTTTAAATGTTTTAAAATTATAAAATAATTTTTTAAAAAAAGTAAGTAGAATCTCTGTTTCTTATACTTGAAAGATATTAGAAATGTTTTAAAATTATCGAAATAATTTTTTTAAAAAAAGTAAGTAGAATCTCTGTTCCGGATACTTGAAAGATAGTTTAAATGTTTTAAAATTATTAAAATTATTTTTTAAAAAAAGATAGTAGAATCTCTGTTCCTGAAACCTGAAAGATATTAGAAATGTTTTAAAATTAAAAAATATTTTTTTAAAAAAAATAAGTAGCTCCCTGTTTCCGGTAATTCATTGATAATTTAAATGTTTTAATATTATAAAAATAATTTTTTTAAAAAAGTAAGAAGAATCTCTGTTCCTGATACTTGAAAGATAGTTTAAATGTTTTAAAATTAAAAAAATAATTTATTTTAAAGAGTAACTAGAATCTCTGTTTATGATATTTGAAACGTTTTAAAATTATAAAAATAAATTTTTTAAAAAAATAAGTATATCTATGTTTCTGGTAATTCATTGATAGTTTAAATGTCTTAATATTTTAAAAATAATTTTTTTTACAAAAGTAAGTAGAATATCCGTGTCTGATACTTGAAAGATAGTTTAAATGTTTTAAAATATTAAAATAATTTTTTAAAAAAGTAAGTAGAATATCTGTTTCTGATACTTGAAAGATAGTTTAAAAATTTTAATATTCTAAAAATAAATTTTTTAAAAAAGTAAGTAGAATCTCTGTTCTTGATACTTGAAAGATAGTTTAAATGTTTTAAAATTATGAAAATAATTTTTTAAAAAATGTAAGTAGAATATCTGTTTCTGATACTTGAAAGATAGTTTAAATATTTTAATATTATAAAAATAAATTTTTTAAAAAAGTAAGTAGAATCTTTGTTGCTGATACTTGAAAGATAGTTTAAATGTTTTCAAATTATTAGAATTATGTTTTTAAAAAGTAAGTAAAATCTCTGTTCCTGATACTTGAAAGATAGTTTAAATGTTTTAAAATTATTTTTTAAAAAAAGTTAGTAGAATCTCTGTTCCTGATACCTGAAAGATATTAGAAATGTTTTAAAATTATAAAAATAATTTTTTAAAAAAAATAAGTAGATCCCTGTTTCTGGTAATTCATTGATAGTTTAAATGTTTTAATATTATAAAAATAATTTTTTTAAAAAAGTAAGAAGAATCTCTGTTCCTGATACTTGAAAGATAGTTTAAATGTTTTAAAATTAAAAAAATAATTTGTTTTAAAAATGAAGTAGAATCTCTGTTTCTGATACTTGAAAGATATTTGAAATGTTTTAAAATTATAAAAATAATTTTTTTAAAAAAAATAAGTAGATCTCTATTTCTGATAATTCATTCATAGTTTAAATGTTTTAAAATTATAAAAATATTTTTTTTTATAAAAGTAAGTAGAATCTCCGTGTCTGATACTTGAAAGATAGTTTAAATGTTTTAAAATTAAAAAAATAATTTGTTTTAAAAAGTAAGTAGAATCTCTGTTTCTAATACTTGAAAGATATTTGAAATGTTTTAAAATTATAAAAATAATTTTTTAAAAAAGTAAGTAGAATATCTGTTTCTGATACTTGAAAGATAGTTTAAACATTTTAATATTCTAAAAATAAATTTTTTAAAAAAGCAAGTAGAATCTCTGTTCCTGATACTTGAAAGATAGTTTAAATGTTTTCAAATTATTAAAATTATTTTTTAAAAAAAGTTAGTAGAATCTCTGTTTCTGATACTTGAAAGATAGTTTAAACATTTTAATATTCTAAAAATAAATTTTTTTAAAAAATAAGTAGAATCTTTGTTCCTGATACTTGAAAGATAGTTTAAATGTTTTAAAATTATTAAAATTATTTTTTAAAAAAAGTTAGTAGAATCTCTGTTCCTGATACTCGAAAGATAGTTTGAATGTTTTAAATTTATTAAAATTAATTTTAAAAAAAAAGTTAGTAGAATCTCTATTCCTCATACTTGAAAGATAGTTTAAATGTTTTAAAATTTTAAAAATAATTTTTTAAAAAAAGTAAGTAGAATCTCTTTTTTTTATGCTTGAAAGATATTAGAAATGTTTTAAAATTATATAAAAAAAAATTAAAAAAATAAGTAGCTCCCTGTTTCTGGTAATTCATTGATAGTTTAAATGTTTTAATATTATAAAAATAATTTTTTAAAAAAAATAAGAAGAATCTTTGTTCCTGATACTTGAAAGATAGTTTAAATGTTTTAAAATTAAAAAAAATAATTCGTTTTAAAAAGTACATAGAATCTTTGTTTCTGATACTTGAAAGATATTTGAAATGTTTTAAAATTATAAAAATAACTTTTTTTAAAAAAATAAGTGCATCTCTGTTTCTGGTAATTCATTGATAGTTTAAATGTTTTAATATTATAAAAATATTTTTTTTACTAAAGTAAATAGAATCTCCGTGTCTGATACTTGAAAGATAGTTTAAATGATTTAAAATTATAAAAATAATTTTTTTAAAAAAAGTAAGTAGAATCTCTGTTCCTGATACTTGAAAGATAGTTTAAATGTTTTAAAATTATTAAAATTATTTTTTAAAAAAAGTTAGTAGAATCTCTGTTCCTGATACCTGAAAAATATTGGAAATGTTTTAAAATTATAAAAATAATTTTTTTTAAAAAAATAAGTAGATCCTTGTTTCTAGTAATTCCTTGATAGTTTAAATGTTTTAATATTATAAAAATAGTTTTTTAAAAAAAGTAAGAAGAATCTCTATTCCTAATATTTGAAAGATAGTTTAAATGTTTTAAAATTAAAAAAATAATTTGTTTTAAAAAGTAAGTAGAAACTCTGTTTCTGATACTTGAAAGATATTTGAAATTTTTTAAAATTATAAAAATAACTTTTTTTAAAAAATAATACATCTATGTTTCTGGTAATTCATTGATAGTTTAAATGTTTTAATATTATAAAAATAATTTTTTTTACAAAAGTAAATAGAATCTCCGTGTCTGATACTTGAAAAATAGTTTAAATGTTTTAAAAATATTAAAATAATTTTTTTAAAAAAGTAAGTAGAATATCTGTTTCTGATACTTGAAAGATAGTTTAAAAATTTTAATATTCTAAAAATAATTTTTTTTAAAAAGTAAGTAGAATCTCTGTTCCCTATACTCGAAAGATAGTTTAAAGGTTTTAAAATTATAAAAATAATTTTTTTAAAAAAATAAGTAGAATCTCTGTTCCTCAAACTTGAAACACAGTTTAAATGTTTTAAAATTATAAAAATAATTTTTTAAAAAAAGTAAGTAGAATCTCTGTTTCTTATACTTGAAAGATATTAGAAATGTTTTAAAATTATCGAAATAATATTTTTTAAAAAAGTAAGTAGAATCTCTGTTCCGGATACTTGAAAGATAGTTTAAATGTTTTAAAATTATTAAAATTATTTTAAAAAAAAAGATAGTAGAATCTCTGTTCCTGAAACCTGAAAGATATTAGAAATGTTTTAAAATTAAAAAAATATTTTTTTAAAAAAAATAAGTAGCTCCCTGTTTCCGGTAATTCATTGATAATTTAAATGTTTTAATATTATAAAAATAATTTTTTTAAAAAAGTAAGAAGAATCTCTGTTCCTGATACTTGAAAGATAGTTTAAATGTTTTAAAATTAAAAAAATAATTTATTTTAAAGAGTAACTAGAATCTCTGTTTATGATATTTGAAACGTTTTAAAATTATAAAAATAAATTTTTTAAAAAAATAAGTACATCTATGTTTCTGGTAATTCATTGATAGTTTAAATGTCTTAATATTATAAAAATAATTTTTTTTACCAAAGTAAGTAGAATATCCGTGTCTGATACTTGAAAGATAGTTTAAATGTTTTAAAATATTAAAATAATTTTTTTTAAAAAGAAGCAGAATCTCTATTCCTGATACTTGAAAGATAGTTTAAATGTTTTAAAATTATTAAAAAATTTTAAAAAAAAAAGTAAGTGGAATCTCTGTTCGTGATACTTGAAAGATGTTAGAAATGTTTTAAAATTATAAAAATAATTTTTTTAAAAAATAAGTAGATCCCTGTTTCAGGTAATTCATTGATAGTTTAAATGTTTTAATATTATAAAATTTTTTTTTTTACTAAAGTAAATAGAATCTCCGTGTCTGATACTTGAAAGATAGTTTAAATGATTTAAAATTATAAAAATAATTTTTTTTAAAAAAGTAAGTAGAATCTCTGTTCCTGATACTTGAAAGATAGTTTAAATGTTTTAAAATTATTAAAATTATTTTTTAAAAAAAGTTAGTAGAATCTCTGTTCCTGATACCTGAAACATATTGAAAATGTTTTAAAATTATAAAAATAATTTTTTTAAAAAAATAAGTAGATCCTTGTTTCTCGTAATTCCTTGATAGTTTAAATGTTTTAATATTATAAAAATAATTTTTTAAAAAAAGTAAGAAGAATCTCTATTCCTAATACTTGAAAGGTAGTTTAAATGTTTTAAAATTAAAAAAATAATTTGTTTTAAAAAGTAAGTAGAAACTCCGTTTCTGATATTTGAAATTTTTTAAAATTATAAAAATAATTTGTTTTAAAAAGTAAGTAGAAACTCCGTTTCTGATACTTGAAAGATATTTGAAATTTTTTAAAATTATAAAAATAACTTTTTTAAAAAAATAAGTACATCTATGTTTCTGGTAATTCATTGATAGTTTAAATGTTTTAATATTATAAAAATAATTTTTTTTACAAAAGTAAATAGAATCTCTGTTCCTGATACTTGAAAGATAGTTTAAATGTTTTAAAATTAAAAAAAATAATTCGTTTTAAAAAGTAAGTAGAATCTCTGTTTCTGATACTTGAAAGATATTTGAAATGTTTTAAAATTATAAAAATAACTTTTTTTAAAAAAATAAGTACATCTCTGTTTCTGGTAATTCATTGATAGTTTAAATGTTTTAATATTATAAAAATAATTTTTTTTACAAAAGTAAGTAGAATCTCCGTGTCTGATACTTGAAAGATAGTTTAAATGTTTAAAAATATTAAAGTAATTTTTTTAAAAAAGTAAGTAGAATATCTGTTTCTAATACTTGAAAGATAGTTTAAACATTTTAATATTCTAAAAATAAATTTTTTTAAAAAGAAGCAGAATCTCTATTCCTGATACTTGAAAGATAGTTTAAATGTTTTAAATTTGTTAAAATTATTTTTTAAAAAAAAGTTAGTAGAATTTCTGTTCCTGATACTCGAAAGATAGTTTAAACGTTTTTAAATTATAAAAATAATTTTTTAAAAAAAGTAAGTAAAATCTCTGTTCCTGATACTTGAAAGATAGTTTAAATGTTTTAAAATTATTAATTTTTTTTTTAAAAAAAGTAAGTGGAATCTCTGTTCGTGATACTTGAAAGATGTTAGAAATGCTTTAAAATTATAAAAATAAATTTTTTAAAAAAATAAGTACATCTATGTTTCTGGTAATTCATTGATAGTTTAAATGTTTTAATATTATAAAAATAATTTTTTTTACAAAAGTAAGTAGAATCTCCATGTCTGATACTTGAAAGATAGTTTAAATGTTTTAAAATATTAAAATAATTTTTTTAAAAAAATAAGTAGAATATCTGTTTCTGATACTTGAAAGATAGTTTAAACATTTTAATATTATAAAAATAATTTTCTTAAAAAAGTAAGTAGAATCTCTGTTCGTGATACTTGAAAGATAGTTTAAATGTTTTAAATTTGTTAAAATTATTTAAAAAAAAAGTTAGTAGAATCTTTGTTCCTCATACTTGAAATATAGTTTAAATGTTTTAAAATTATAAAAATAATTTTTTTAAAAAAAGTAAGTAGAATCTCTTTTTTTTTTAATACTTGAAAGATATTAGAAATGTTTTAAAATTATATAAAAAAAATTAAAAAAATAAGTAGCTCCCTGTTTCTGGTAATTCATTGATAGTTTAAATGTTTTAATATTATAAAAATAATTTTTTTAAAAAATAAGAAGAATCTCTGTTCCTGATACTTGAAAGATAGTTTAAATGTTTTAAATTTGTTAAAATTATTTATTTTTTAAAAAAATAAGTAGAATCTCTGTTCCTCATACTTGAAAGATAGTTTAAAGGTTTTAAAATTATAAAAAAAAAAATTTAAAAAATTTTTTTAACTTCTATGTTTCTAGTAATTCATTGATAGTTTAAATGTTTTAATATTATAAAAATAATTTTTTTTACAAAAGTAAGTATATTATAGAATGTATATCATGTATATCTATACATAGGATATTAATGTAGGATTAATCCAATGTTGTAATCCCTACGGTTACTACCGTATTCTGCCCTACATATATAAATAGGAAAGGTTGGCTAAGGCCAAACCCAAGACATTCAGTTATTCTCAACTTGGTAACAGAGCCCTAAATAAACCAAAACACTTCTTCTCCTTCTTTGCAATGGATCCTTCTCAGCCGGCAGCCATCTCCTCCTCTGCAGCAGCACCGGTTGTCCCATCCTGCACTCCTGCCGCAGGACAATTTTCTTCTTTAGCCGCAGGACAGCTTTCTTCTTCAGCCTCAATTCTGCAGTGGCCATAACATACTAATATTGGCCATGCTCTTCTCAATCCGGACAATGCTCATCTGCTGCCATCTTCGTCTGCTGAAGCCACAGCAGCCTCTGCCGTGGCAATTGTGTCCCTCTCCCACACTCATTAGGTCATCTCTCTAAAATTAACAAACACTAATTATTTGTATTGGCGAATGCAGATGAAACCATATCTCTTAGGCCAAGGAGTTTTTGGCTTTGTTGATGGTTCAAACTCCTGCCCCTCTCCACATATTCTTGCTGCCGATGGTGCTACTCTTCAGGTATCTCAATCCTTTCTTCGTTGGAAACAACAGGATCAACTAATTCTAAGTGCCTTGCTCTCTTCGCTATCCATGGAAGTTCTTCATCTTGTTGTTGATTGTCCAACCTCATGTTCTGTCTGGCTCACACTTGAGCAAGCTCTAGCCTCTACATCCAATTCTCGTATTATGCAACTACATGGCTCTCTTCAAGACCTTTGACAAGGTGATGATTCGGTAACTCAATTTTTGCAAAAAGCTAAGACTTTATTTGATGAGCTACCAGCTGCTGGCCAGCCTATCTTGCTAACCGATTTTAATCTCTATGTGTTTCGTGGCCTTCGCGGAGAATTTAAGGACTTAGTAACAAGTCTTATTACAAAGGCAGATCCTCTACCATATGCAGATTTGCTTAGTCATCTGCTAACTCATGAATTTATTCATAAATCCTCTCATTTATCTATGGGATCTGCTGCCATTCATGCACCATTGCTGCCCACGCCAAACATCCCACCTTCAGCACTACTGTCTCAACGTCAGCCTTCTGCTCAGTTTGGACGAAATAGGGGGCGTTCTTATGGCAGCTGGCGTCCTCCACAAACCTCTTACAGAGGGTTTCGAAATACTGGCTCCAGGTCTGATTTTCGTAACTTCCAAAACACTTACAATTCTGCAGCTGGCAACGAAAATAGACACAGCAGTTGGCAAGGAAATTGGCAGCGCCGAGGATCCAATTCCCGCTGCCAGTTATGTCAGGCTTTCGGACACACTGCCCCTCAGTGTTCCCAACTTCAGCAACGTAGCTATGGAGAGCAACATAGTGCCAATTTGGCCTTCCATAATTCTGCAGGTACTGCTGAATGGTTTCCGGACACCGGTGCAAACCAACACATCACACCTGACCTTGCAACCTTGACTGCTTCAGAACCATACAATGGTAATGATAATTTGCATGTTGGTGATGGTAAGGGACTTTCCATATCTAATATTGGCCATATAAAAATATATAACCCACATCGTTCATTCACTTTATCTAATGTTCTACATGTTCCTGCAATCACGAAACCTCTGCTTTCTGTTTAGAAATTTTGTCTCGATAATAATGTTTATTTTGAATTTCACCATTTTCTATTTTATGTCAAGGATCTCAACACCAATGAAGTACTTCTCTCAGGTCAGAGTAAAGATGGTCTCTATACTTTGTCCAAGTTCAGGTCTTCCGTCCTGTCAACTCCTCAAGCCTATTGGTCTCCCTGCACCTCTGCCTCTGTTGATTTGTGGCATCGTCGCCTAGGTCATCCTACCTCCCGCATTTTTAAATTTTTAGTCTCGAAAAATAAGATCATTTGTAACAACAAAAGTCTTAATTTTCAATGTCAAAGTTGTCCCTTAGGAAAATCGTCACGTTTGTCTTTACGACCTACTGGTCACAAAACTTCTGCTCCGCTTGAATTAATTTTTAGTGATGTGTGGGGTCCTGCTCCCCTTTTTTCATCGGATGGTTATCGTTATTTTGTTATATTTGTTGATGCGCACACAAAATATATATGGTATTATCCACTTGTTGCAAAATCTGATGTTCATTCTGTCTTTCATCAATTTCAAACTCTTGTCGAATGTCAGTTTTCTTTAAAAATAAAATCTGTTCAAACTGATTGGGGCGGTGAGTATCGCAAACTCTCCACTTTCTTCCAAACTATTGGTATTCATCACCGTCTGATATGTCCACATACTCACGAACAAAATGGGATGGTAGAAAGACGTCATAGGCATATTGTGGAAAGCGGTCTTACTCTTCTAGGTCAATGTAAAGCTCCTTTTTGTTTTTGGAATTATGCATTTGATACTTCAGTTTATCTCATTAATCGTATGCCTACTCTTGTTCTTGATAATCGATCTCCTTTTGATTGTTTGTTTCAACGGTCTCCTGATTATCAATTTTTACGTACTTTTGGATGTCTATGTTTTCCTTTCTTGCGTCCCTATAATAATCACAAATTGGATTTTCGGTCTTCTCCTTGTGTATTTTTTTGCTACAGTTCCTCTCACCTTGGTTATAGATGTTTTGATATTGAATCTCATCGCATGTATATCTCCCATCATGTCCGTTTTCATGAAAATGTTTTTCCGTTTGATAAATCTGAACAGAATGCATAGGTTTCCACTCAAACCCATACACCATCCCCTATTACCATCCTCCCAAATCTAACCCACTCACCACTGTTTACAGCTCAAAATCCACCCCAACCCGCCTCTGCCTCTGCCCTACCCTCACTGCCGACTCAAACACCACAGCCTCCATATTTCCCTTGCCGCTCACCCCATGCATCTTTATCTAACCATATTGTTGCAGATACAGGTTGTAGCTCAGTGTTTCCTGCTCTCCAGCACGAAGTCCTTGCGAATAGTGGGAGATCCTCTGGCTCGTCTTCAGCTTCTCTTTATTCTACCACTAACCCGGTTTCTGCAGACTCTGCCTCTACTGCCAACTCTCCACTTGCGGCAGCCTCTTCCCCGGATTCGTCTCCTGGACTGAATCTGGTGGTGGATCTCTCAGCCTATCCACTGCATCATGACACCTCTGTCATGCCTCCTTCACCTGCGTCACAGCCAGTGCTCAGCCGACACCCTATGATCCTTCGATCACGGCAGCCCAAAAATGCCAATATGGTGTCCTCTGCTGCCGCTAATGCAGCTGTCACTCGGGTATTACTCTCTCCTTCCTCTGAACCTGTTGCCTTTTCTGATGCAGATAAATATGTGGCTTGGCATGATGAGATCAAGGCTTTACGATCCAATCATACTTGGTCTCTAGTGCCCTTTCATCCATCGATGAATGTTGTGGGCAGCCGATGGGTATATCGCATCAAATGTCATGTTGATGGCAGCATCGAACGTTATAAAGCCCGTCTAGTTGCTAGAGGCTTTACTCAACAGGAAGGCATTGATTATTCTGAAACTTTCAGCTTAGTTATTAAGCAGGCCACCGTCAGATTAGTCTTTTCCATTGCAGTTTCCCGCAATTGGAAGATTCATCAGCTTGATATTCATAATGCCTTTCTCAATGGTGTTCTTATTGAAGAGGTCTACATGAAACAACCTCCAGGTTTTGTTGATCCTACTCTTCCATCTCATGTGTGCAGGTTGCACAAGTCACTATATGGTTTAAAACATGCACCAAGGGCATGGTACACTCGTCTGAGTGATTTTTTACTCTCTATTGGTTTCCTTGCCTCCAAGGTTGACACTTCCCTGTTTATCTTATCTGATGGCACTAATATCTTCTATCTTCTCGTCTATGTTGATGATATTATGCTTATAGGCAGCAACTCTGCCATGCTCCATCATTTAGTCCAGTTACTAAGCTCTGAATTCAAGCTACGTGACTTAGGTGATGTTCACTACTTTCTAGGTATTGAAGTTCAGTCTACAGGTATGGGTCTGATGTTGCGCCAACAAAAGTATATTCTTGACATCCTCACTCGGGCTAGTATGACTTCCTGAAAACTGGTTGACACTCCAGTTTCTCCCTCTAAACTTGCTCTACAGCGGGATCATCCATTTTCTGATCCCACACGGTTTCGTCAAATTGTGGGTGCTCTTCAGTATCTTACATTCACTCGCCCAGATATCTGTTTTGCTGTTAACAGAGTCTGTCAGTACATGCATGCTCCTACACATAGGATATTAATCCTCCACCCTTGGCTTGAGGGGGCATATTATAGAATGTATATCATGTATATCTATACATAGGATATTAATGTAGGATTAATCCAATGTTGTAATCCCTACGGTTACTACCGTATTATGCCCTACATATATAAATAGGAAAGGTTGGCTAAGGCCAAACCCAAGACATTCAGTTATTCTCAACTAAGTAGAATCTCCGTGTCTGATGCTTGAAAGATAGTTTAAATGTTTTAAAATATTAAAATAATTTTTTAAAAAAAGTAAGTAGAATCTCTGTTCCTGATACTCGAAAGATAGTATAAATGTTTTTAAATTATAAAAATAATTTTTTAAAAAAAATAAATAGAATCTCTGTTCATCAAACTTGAAAGACAGTTTCAATGTTTTAAAATTATAAAAATATTTTTTTGAAAAAAAGTAAGTA
>JAAWWB010000221.1:0-32881 GCA_018804465.1 Populus tomentosa
TAGCTAATTAATGAGATTAGATGACAAAATCAAATGTTTATTAGGAAATGTTTGATAATACAATTTAAAATTCCCACTGGTCGATAACTCCATGAAGGAATACTAATAGAAAAATAAGACATGATGTTCTTTCCTGCCTCCATCATTGACATTAATTATTAAGAGTATTATTGTCTGAAAAGAAACAAAGGTTATATAAAAACTCGGTACACGCTTACTTTATATAATGGCCTTAATCTGTCATTTGATCCTGATCTGATGGTAAATTAAAAAATTAGTCTAAGATTTTCTCTCATCCGCTTTAAAAACACAAGGAAATCAGCGCTTATGGGCAGGCGTAAGGTGAACATGGGTTTAGGTAAAATTACAAATGGAGTTTTTTAAAAATATTTAAGAAATATTTTTTTATTATTATTTATGTATATTTGACCAGCAGAGTTTTAAGTAATTTTTATTTCGTATTTGGGACATTTTATTAAGTAAGGAAATCCTCATTTTATAAAATATAATTGATAAATATACCTTATTTATTTTTGAGATTTTTTTGTTAAGTAAGGTCCATGTTATTCATGTGCTCTGGCCGATTCTGCAACGGTGTCATGTTTAAAATAACAAAATTATAGATTTTAAGGTTATTTTTAGTGATGCATAATATCATATTTCTTTACCCAGCTAACTACCATAGAAAGCTACCTAGGTACTTTTGAAGAATTGGAGTTTTTTTATATATATACTATCACTTTCGAAGTTATTAAACCTTGGCCATAACTTGGGTTATAGATGGTATAAGCTGATCCCTTTTTTTTTTCGGTACAATGGGAAGAAAAAATAAAAATTAGAATCCTTTAAGATAAACAAAATCTAGAGAATTAGTTAACAACAAAAGATAAAGAGATCATTTGTTTACACGGTTGCGACAACTTTTAAAGCAAACCGTATAAACAATACATTTGGTAACATTAAAACACAAATTACTGTGTATGTGTGGGGCTCGTTGAAAACGCCGGTTCGTGAGAAGCAGCTCTCAGCTGCTTCTCACATAGCCCCGTTTATATGCCAAGTGATAATTCACCTGGGCACTGTTCATGTGAACAGCGCAGGTAAACCTCACTTGGCACTGTTCACGTGAACTATATCTCAATTGTTCATTGGATCGCGTCCGATCCGGTAATTTTATTTTTAAAACTGTGTTTTACTCGAAAAACTAGTGTTTAATATTATTCAATAATACTACATAAATTAGAAGGATATCACATGATGACGTAGCATTTGCGGAATTTAATCACAATTCCAATTTTGTTTCTGATGATATTTTACTTGATTTTGTTACACGCTCAAAATGTCATGGAAACTATAGTCCTTATCGGATGAATTTCATACGTAATGAAATTGTAGATAAGTTAATTAAATAATAAAAAAATATTTGATATAAAGTATTATTTATTTAATGATGTAATAGTGGTAGTTAAATCTACAATATTTAATTAAAAACCATCAATATTAATATATATTTTTTTCAGTTATTTTATAACCTCAATTTGAAAAGTATTTTTAACCAAACACATTAAACTACTTTTTCTTCAACCTCAATTTCAACCACGGTTTTAACTAAACATATATAAATACCAAACTAACCTCAACTAAAAGTATTTTTTATAAAACAACTTTTTTAAAACAACAATCACAAAAGCTACCACAATACCAAACACACATTCTCGGAGAAGGGTCCTCCCAAATGCAAAAATCAAAGTTATTTTTAGCTGCAAGCTTAGCCATATAGTCAGCATATAGCTTTTCTCAAAATATGAAGCAAACGAACTTTTCAATTTCGTGTCAAGAGTTTTTTGATGTAAAAAATAACAGCTCCGAATAAGTGATGCTTGTTAAAATCATCATAAATCAATCAAACAGCATCTGTATAATCAGAGTTGCATATGACCTTTCTGAAACCTATATCCCATACCACTAATAAACCATATTTAATTGCTAGCAGTTTTGAAAGAACCAAAACCTCCATAACTTGTAAAACCCATCAACGATCTCCCTTCAAAAAATTTTAAGAAACCTCCAAGTCCAATCCTCCTCAAGTTCCTAAGAGAGTTGTCATTCACATCTAGTTTAATAAATCCTTCTTAAGGTCTAAGTCATGATACAGTAGTAGGGTGTCTATGCACCAACTTTGAATTATTCCAAGCACCACAACACATATCTTTTAGAAAGTAAATTTGATGTAATAACCAGTTATCCCCTAAATATTCATCCCTAAAAGCTAAAATATTTCTTCTCCTCCAAATCCACTAGAGACCACACAAGAATAACAAAAAAATATTCGATGAGGCAAATCTTTGAACCCACTCTACCACATCAGAACACCAGAACCCTTTCTGGTTTGTGAGACCTAGTCCAAGCCAAATACTCTTAGCAAACACACAATCTTTAATACAATGTAAAATGTCCTCGTCTTCTTGGTTATAGCCACCACATATTGGAGATGAGAAAATATAGCGTTTAAACCGCAATAAATTAGTGGGAAGGTTATTAGGAAATAATTGCCAAATAAACAACTTGATTTTTTTTTTTTTGGAGCCTTCAATTTCCGAATCCAAGTCCACCTCGTATCTGGAAGAAGATTTCTAGGCTCGAACAAAAGCCAAGAATAGGTTGAATTAGGAGTATACATACCATTTATGTTAGCAGCCCACACAATACAATTCACTGGCCTTGGACAAGATGGAATTGGTACCGTCCTGATTTTCTGTTTTACTAAATTTGGAATTTGTGTAGCTAGTACATAGATGTTTCATTTCCCACCACACCACAAATCTGAAACTTTAAAATCTAAATCAATAATGTGTATCACATCCATTTTTTTAACTTTTTTTTTTTTGGATTCGAGGAAACCTCATCCCCCCGGAAAGCGCACTTTGTGGGCCTAGGTGAGCGAGTAAAACCCCGGCTGTCCCGAGCTCTTACAAGAGATGCACGCCCTGACTTGAACTCGAGACCTGCTGTGCAAATTTCAAGTCCTTTACCATCACGCTACGCCCTTTGAAGACCCATTTTTTAACCTAATATATCGTCCTACAGCTAAGGGTCAAACCATAAAGATAAATCCCTATTGCCTACTCTATAGATGAACCCCTCACGACAAAAATTAAATGCCATGTACAAAAATCGCTATGTAATTGAAACATTGTGGGACACAATGTGAGTATTTAGCAAACTAGAATGTTGAAGATACTTATGTTGCAGTATTGATATCCACAATTTCCTTCCTTCATTTATTATCTACCAAGCTAACTTACCTAAAAGAGCCACGTTAGCCAATCTTGTCTCCCTAATACCCAATCCACCACAATTTCTTGGTGAGGATACAATATTCCAATTCACCAAATGAATTCCCCAACCTGAAGTATGTCCGTCCCATATAAAATTTCACACCATTTTATCAATTCCCAAGCAAACCGATTGTGAAAGCCAAATCTAATTCAAGTAAGTAGGGATTGTCGCTAAAACTAATTTTACTAGCATAACCTTTCCAGCCTTATTCAACGAACGACCTTTCCAAGCTGCAAGTTTAGATTGAATACTCTTTTTAATGAAATTTAGATCTAACTTCTTAACCCTACCCTAAATTAAAGGGAAGCTAGGGTATTTACCAAGATTGCTAGCAAACTTAATATTAGAGATTTTATGAGAGGTCATGCTTCACCCTTCTGCTAACATTGTTGGAGCACATTACTCTTGATTTATCAAAATTCACCTTTAAACATGAAGCACTATAGAGAGATGTGAGGACACTTACAAGTATACGTGTTTGGGCCTCGGTAGCTTTGGTAAATAAAAGGACATTATTCGCAAAAAAACAGATGAAAGATACCTGGGCTACTCTTAGCGTGTTTGGGAGTGTGGTTACTGTTATTTTTCAAAATGCTTTTCACTCAGAAAAGCATGCCAATAATTTTTTTTATTTTTTAAAAATTATTTTTGAGATCAGCACATCAAAATAATTTGAAAACATCAAAAACATATTAATTCAAAGAAAAAAAATTTAAAAAAAATTAAATTTTTTCAGAAACGCTTTTGAAAAGCATTCCCAAACACCCTCCTAGAGACATGAATTGGCAACCGGGTTTTATTAGATACTTTATCATTAATAAGACAAGCAAGCTTTTTCATACACACCACAAATAAGTAAGGTGAAAATAGGTCTCCTTGACCATAATTTTGAAACCCGGCCCGGCGGGTCGACAAGGGACCCAGCCGACCCGGGGCCAAAACCGGGCCGAGTTGAAGAAAAAATGAAGGAAGGAAAAACCCGGTGTGACCCGGATGACCCGATGGGTTGACCCGGCGACCCGGTTAACCCGGCAAGACCCGGTCAAGACCCGACCTCAAACCCGTTGACTTTTATTTTTTTTGTTTTTCTTTTACTAAAACGACGTCATTTTGATTTCTTCAAAAAAAAAAAATTGACCCGGCCGACCCGACGACCCGTCAAGACCCGGAACCTGGGCCTTGGACCGGGCCGACCACCAGGCCGGGTCTTAAAACTATGTCCTTGACGCAATTCCCTTGTTGGGGAAAACACTGGCAATTTCAAACCATTCCAAAGGACAGAAACTGAAAAAGACTAAACATAAAACATTATCAACTTAACAGTATCTGTCGGGAGTTCAAAGTCTTCTAGGGTGGATTTTAGAAAATCCCAATTAATCCTATCATATGCCTTTTCAAGATCAATTTTAGCTACCAAGATCCAATATCTACTTTTAGTCATGTGAATATGATGCAAGACTTCCTGAGCTATTAAAACATTATTAGTAGTACTATGACCTGTTATAAAGTTGCTTT
Source organism: Populus tomentosa (assembly GCA_018804465.1). NCBI lineage: Eukaryota > Viridiplantae > Streptophyta > Magnoliopsida > Malpighiales > Salicaceae > Populus > Populus tomentosa. The sequence continues at coordinate 4,855 of JAAWWB010000221.1, forward strand.
GAAGAGGGCCAATAAGATCATCAAGATAGGGTTGTAGTCTATTTACCAGAACCTTGGAATGATTCTACTGTTTCAAAATCAGAACCATAAGCATTTCTGAAATCTTTCTACTAAAATTACCTTCCTCAAAAGCAGTTTGGATTAACCTTCAAATGTCTTCTCCCATTACATCCCAATAAGTTATGAAGAAGACAGGCCGAAAACTATCCATACCCGGAGCCTTAAAAGGCTTCATACTAGAGAGAGTTGCAAACACTTCATCTTTACCGATTTCATCAATTCAACCACTCCAGAATCACAAAGCTTAGGAACTTTAATCCCATCCAAAGCTGAAATATCCACTACATCATCAGAACTAAAAAGAGATTCGAAGAAATTAACGGCCTCAACCTCTAACTTATCATCATCTGAACACTAAGAATCATCAGGAAGAAAAAGGTCATATATCATGTTCATTCACCTTCCAATATGAGTGAGTGTATTACAATAATATGATTTTGAAAAAAAAAAAAATTGATTGGGACAATAGATCCTTCAAGTTTAACTGAGTCACATTTTATTTATTTTTAATTCTGCTCGAACCAGATTTGGAATCCGCCTTCTAAATTGGTTAGGTTCAATAAAACTAATTACTATTGAATTCAAGTCCAAAAGTTTTAATTATAAATGCACTAACTTTATATAGATAACGTATATAGAAATTGGATTTAAACTTAGCACCCAAATTTTGACAAGAGAAGAAGATTAAATTATAATAACCCCATGAGAAATGTGAAGAATAAAAACTATTCAAAAGTATTTTGATAGAATTTCCTTCATAATTGAGACAATATTTAGGAAAACCTTATTCCCCAAACTTTCCTCAAATATTTTTATTTCAAGAAAAAATAAAAAATAGAAAAATAATATCAACAAAAACTCAATTCAAAATTGGTCCAAACAGTGAAGTTATAATTTAATTTATTTTTTAAAAAGTAATTAAAGATATTTTAATTAAAAAAAATATATGATCAACTTTTTAACTATCTTTTACTTAAAAGTAATTAAAGATATTTTAAGCAAAAAAAGAATTCTTATAGTATTTTTTAAAACGTAAAGGTGATTTTTAACTGATTTTCTAAATAGCATACCAAATTTTACAATATTTAGAGTGTATTTGTTTTTGTGATCAAAAAATATTTTTGAAAAATTTTTAATCTTGATTTTACTTCAAATTAGATTTTTTATGTTTTTAAATTGTTTTAATGTACTGATGTTAAAAATAATTTTTAAAAACAAAATATTATTTTGATGTTTTTTCAAGTAAAAAACACTTTAAAAAATAATCTATATTTTTTCAAATTTTTAACACTTTTAAAATGTTAGAGAGAGAGAGAGAGAGAGAGAATTGATGAAGAGAGACAAAATTTAGAATTTGGCATTGATAGACATAAACAGTCATAAATGAACAAGTAAAATTGAACAACTTGGAAAGAGCCAAGATGATGAATCCTGTGTTTATCACTTGAATGGTCTCATTGTTGAACAAAAGAAAATGGCAATATCCCTCTAATTTTAAGAAAGTTTTGGGCCATCCAATTTCTTAACATATTCGCAGAGCCGGCCCTGATTGTGACCTTTAATACTCTTTTTTGTCCAGTCTACCATGACTTTTTTTTATTTATTTATTTCATGACTCGTCACAGCCACCCTTTATCTCCCTCTAGCCTCTAGCCTCTACTCCTACCTTCAAATTATCCGAATAAAATTATTAAAAGAACTCAAAAAGGGCATAAAAATAAAAAGAAAAGATTTGCTCTACGCATAAAAATTGAATGTAGAGTAGCAAAAGCCTGGACCAGATTCTCACTCGTCTATTCTTATTTGCAAGCCCATGTAATTTACTGTGTATTTGATAGTAAAGTTGAAAATACTTATTTAAAATTATTTTATCTAAATTAATGTATTTTTTATGATTCTTTTTATGATTTTAACATTTTTTATATTTTAACAATAAGTCTTTCGTATTCGCCTTTTAGGTACGCTATTACCATAACCAAACTAAGTTGCAGCTATGTTTTTTAATTAAAAAAGAATATGAAATTATTGATTTTTAAATGTTATTACATATTGTATATCATCAAAACAATTCAAAAACACTAAAAAATAAAAAATTTATATTTTTAAATAAAAAATATTTTTAAAACATATAAAAAAACTAAAATATTATTAGACACTCACTTAATTAGAAATCATTATATCATCATTAGAACCTTTTTAAAAGTGTGATAAAGATTATTTTTTAAAGTATTTTTTATATGAAAATACATTAAAATAATATTATTTATTTTTTAAATTTTATTTTAAATATTAGCAAATTAAAATAATTTTAAAAACCAAAAACATTAATTTATAAAAAAAAATCAAAGCTTTTTAAAAGCACAGTTGGACTACACTCTCAATTCTTAAACACATCTTTAAATTTTGTTTGTGACTGTATTTGCATCGAAGTTTCACCAAAATTTGAATTATTTTTGTTTAAAAATAATATTTTTTATAATTTATTGTCATTTTAATACATTAATATAAAAAATAATTTTTTAAAACAATCACTCCACCCTCTCAACACCTCCTTAATCAGATTATATATATATAAAGAAATGAGAAAGAAAGAAAAAAGAAATGAGAAAGAAAAACGAAATTTCCGGGTAGAGAATGGCTGGAAAAAAGGGGAAAGAGAAAAAAACAGCAAGTCAAAATAAAACAAAATGCAAAGAAAAATCAAGGAGAGGTGAGGTGACCCAAGATAAGTAAGAAAACTAAAAATCCAAGAAAATTACAGGAAACTCCCCTTAATTTTCCTTTCTTTTTATTCTTTTCTGCCAAACAAAATATATAATAATATTATTATAAAAAAGAGAGAAAGAAAGAAAGACAGGGAGATATACTTATAAGACTCTCTTTCTTTTTCTTTCTTTCTTGCTTTTTATTATTTATCTTCATCATCATATCATAATCACAGTCGCCTTCAATTTTCTTGTCAAACAAACACCACCCAGAAAACACGAGAAAAGGAAGCGAGAAAGAGAAAAGGAGAGAGATTTATGGCTCGTGCTATGGGGATGGGGATGGGGATGGGTTTGGGTTCATCTTCTTCGGCAACTGTAGCGGTTGATAAAGCAACAAGCGATCTTTTAATCGGTCCTGATTGGACTATGAATATTGATATTTGTGATTCTGTTAATTCTAATTACTGGTAATTTCTTTTCTTTTTTTCTTTATAGCCCATCTTTTCTTTTTTTAGTTTTGGTGTTGACTTTGATGTTCTTGCTGAGAATTTTACGTTTTCTTTTTCAAATTTTGATAACAGCTAGGTTTTATGTATTGTTTGTACTTGTATACGTATGTATGTACGTATGTATGTGTTGCAAATTCTGTTTCTGTAATTCTTTTTGGTGTTGTAGCTGAAATTGAAAGCTTAATTCTTTGTTATTTGTCAGTTACGATCAAAGTAAATTTTTTGTTTTTTTTCCTTTGAAAAAACTGAATTTTATGTGAAATAAAGATTAGTTTTTACAGGGAGTTGTTCTTTTTTTTTTAAGTTGGTTTTGTGATATTAGCATGTAGTGTTGGTTGATTTTTTTATTTTTTTTTTCAGGCAAGCCAAGGATGTAGTGAAAGCTTTGAAAAAAAGGTTGCAGCACAAGAGCCCTCGAGTCCAACTACTTGCTTTGACGGTACTTTTTTTTTCTTGAATTTAGTAATTTTTCTATTTTTTTCCTTAATTTTTCATTTCCATTACAGTTTTTTGAATTTGAACACGTAGAGCTTGTGTGTGAGAATTTTTATTATTATTATTTTTGCACCACTACATGCATTTGAATTATGTATTTGGGATTCGTGGAAGCTGTTGTTTATGAAGTTCTTTTTCTTTTTTGGTGTTTTTGGAGTTGATGAATTGAATGCAAAATTTACTTTGTAGCTTTTGGAGACAATGGTGAAGAACTGTGGTGATTATGTCCATTTTCAAATTGCTGAAAGGAATATATTGGGGGAAATGGTGAAAATCGTAAAGAAGAAGGTAACTCCTTGATTTTCTTGCTAGAATTATTTCTCCATGACTTGCAAGTTTTCTATTCTAATATGTATTCATTTTAAGATCTCTGTAGAAATTCTTTTGTTGGCTTTTTAACCATCAGAGACCAGTTCAAGTGTTAGATATCACACTATAGATGGTTGCCATTCAGAGTCCTCTTGTAGCTGTAATCTTGCAGCCATTCTGTTTCGAGAAGATGTTAATATTGAGCTCCAGAAATGGAAAAGATAAAATGTTAGCAGAATTATCTAGTAGTGAAATAGAGTTTTCCATAAACAGTAAAGAGATGGAACTGTTTGTGTTGCAGTTGATACATTGTTATGCTGTGTGTTCTATGGAGATTCCAATAAGGGTCGTTCTCCTCAAACCTTGTAACTAGGCCAGCAAAAATGGTTCAGGAGGAATGGCAATCTGATTTATGTAAGAGAAATATAGCAAGCAATAGTTTTGGCCCATCTTAACTTGGATAACAGATAAAATATAATATGATTGCACTTCTTGGTGCCTTTTCCATAAGAAATCATAGTGGTTTTGATGTTATATTTCCTAATTACTTTGCCTTAGGCCCCCATTGGTATCAAATAAGATGAACATAGTTGATTTTGTGTGAGAAAGTTGAAACCTTGATTTTTGTATATTTTTTTTCTCATCTAATCACCCTCTTACATTTTCTTCAAAAAACTAAAAAGGGGCTAGGACGGGGAAGCTTTGATCTTAATTTAACACATATTTTAATGGGATGTGCAGACAGATATGCATGTGAGAGATAAGATTCTGGCTTTGATTGATTCTTGGCAAGAGGCATTTGGCGGGCCTGGAGGAAAACACTCTCAATATTATTGGGCATACGAGGAATTAAGGGTCAGTATTTATTTGATCTACTCTTGCTGGGTTCAGTATGTGTGCCATGCATGAATTGTTTGTTTTTTTATTTAGTTGACTTCGGAAGTGGGACTATAATCATTGAATTTTAGGCTGATAAGTCCCAGATCTGAACATAATTCCTAGGTTTTGGATCCAGCCAAATATTGCAGTGAACTGTCAATTTTTGAATGCTGGAAAGATGTGCTCTTGATTTGATCAATGTTAAAACTAATGCATGATTCATAATAAGAATGCAATCAAATGATGCTATGGAAGAGTATAATCAAACAAGATACAAGCCAAATCCTATGGAGGAAATATTGTTCGTATGCTCTTACAGCCATATCATAAGCTTTTCTTTCGTAGTAGTTAAATAACAAATTATGCCAATATTACATGGAATATATACAGAAGAATTAATTTTTAGTTATGGGGTGTGTGAATGGCAGCGTGCAGGAGTTCAATTTCCCCAGCGTTCATCAAATGCAGCTCCAATATTTACACCACCTGCGACCAATCCAACATTGAGGCATGCCCAACCTGGTTATGGAATGCCTAGCAATTCTTCTAGTAGACTCGATGAAACAATGGCTGCAGAGATTGAAGGCTTAAGGTTAAGGATCGATGGCTGGTTTGCACTGTTTATATGTCTATGGTGTATTCTCAAAATTCCCAAATCTCATATTTTGTATTTACTGATATTTTTCTTAATTATCATAGTCTGTCAAGCTTGGATTCCATGCGGGATGTTATGGAGCTCTTGAGTGATATGCTTCAAGCTGTTAACCCTAGAGACCGTGAGGTATGTGCAGTCAGCTTTTGACCTTTTAGGGAAACAAGGGAGTACAATATTTGAGATGTGGTCCTGCTTGTCTTTCAGGCTGTAAAAGATGAAGTTATAGTGGATCTTGTCAACCAGTGTCGATCCAACCAGAAAAAGTTGATGCAGATGCTAACTACAACTGGGTCAGTCACTGTTTCAATTTTGCTGAAAACATGTTCTTGATATAAGATAGTCTGCTATATGCTTGTCTTATTTTCTCCATGCACATGCGTGTTGATCCCATGCAAGTCTGGCACATGAATATCTGAAAAGTGTCTTGGTTGTGATTCAGGGATGAGGAACTTCTTGGTAAGGGTCTTGAACTAAATGACAGAATGCAAATCTTGCTTGCAAAACATGATGCTATTGCTTCTGGCTCTCCTATGCCAACTCAAGTAACAAGTTTAAGCCCCAAATCAAGTGAAGGATGTTCCTCTGACATCAAGCCAACTGAAGCAAGAGATGCCAGCCCAAGATCTACGACTAATTCTGCCATGCCAGTTGCTAATGTGACAAGGAGTGCAGTAGATGAAGAGGATGAAGAGGATGACTTTGCACAGCTTGCACGCAGGTACTCATGCTTATGAAAATAATCTTATATAATTTCTTCATGGGTGATGAGAACTATTATTAGCACATTACATGTATGTGGGGTATTGCAGTTCCATCACTGTGGAACCCATCATAAGGCAATCACTAGGTGGGAAATAAAACATTTACCATTACTGGCAGCCAGCATGAAGAGGCACTAGAGCACTGATTGCTGGATAAAAGACCGCTCAGTTTGTTTTAAATTGGTAGCTGGCGAACCTTTATGGAGATCTTACAAATTACTGATCCATTTCCTTTGTTCATGTTCTGCATCATGGGTTTTACTGATGTTTTGATTTATATTTGCTCTTGTTTTGTACCGTGAACGCAGGCATTCCAAAACACAGTCCGGTTCATCTCAAAGCTCGGGTGGAACAAATGGAGCTCTTGTACCATTGGATGTCGGCATGCCCACTGCATCAACCTCTTCCCCAAGCAATTCTCTGGCACTTGCTGATCCATCTCTACCAGTTAAAACCATGAAAGATCAGGATATGATTGACTTTTTGAGCCTAGCCTTGTCAACAACATCAACCTCTCCTCCCACCCCTCCCACCCCACCAGTCTCCAACCAAGCCATGCCTCAGATACCTCCTTCCTCCAGCACACAAGGTTATCCCTATGTTTCTCAAACTTATCCTGTAAACCAAGGGTCTTTTCCATACAGCAGCTATGTTGTTCCATGGGCCCAGCCTCAAACTCAGCAGCACCAATTACAATCTCCATCTCAAACCCAGTTACAGCCTCACTCTTACCAACATTTACGCCCTCCATCACAACCGCAGCAACAGTTGCAACCCGAACAGCAATCAACACCTCAGCCTCAGCAGCATTTGCAGCATCAATCTAAACCGCAATTGCAACCTCAGTTCCAGCCACAGTTGCGACCTGAACCCCAGCAGCAATCAGTGCCTCAGCCTCAGCAGCGTTTGCAGCATCAGTCCCAACCGCAATTACAACCTCAGTTCCAGCCACAGTTGCAGTCACAACATCCTCAATACTCATCAGTCTACCCACCTCCACCCTGGGCAGCTACACCTGGATATCTCAACAACCAAAATCACACATCTACTACAAATAACATGTTTTCACCCCTCCAATCCAACTCAACTGCGTCTTATACTCCCATGCAAGCAGCTAGACCTATGCAGCAATTTAATTCCCTTCCCACAAGAGCAGGCAATGGGTCAATTATTAATGGTGATTCAAGTTCTGCTTCTAGGGTACCTGCACCTCCAGGACAAAAGCAGTCCTTTGTTCCCTCTTACAGGTTGTTTGATGATCTGAATGTTCTGGGAAATTCTGATGGAAGGTTTAAAATGAATGGTAGCACACCGCCAAGCTTATCAGGATCTTCTGGCCAAAGTATGGTGGGTGGAAGGAAGTGAAAAGCTAGTGGTTTAGGCTTTACTCAAACTGAATTTATATTTTTTGTGAATATGTCTAACGCTGGTGAATCTCTCAGTTTGGAGTGTCTAAGAAAGTTCTCTAGATGTATCTAAGAAGGTTCTTTAGATAGAAGCAATTATAGATTTGCGCTCCCATTGATTGGTTGTAAATCCAACTCCTGTGTAGCTTTGTTTGCTTGTCTCAATACTTATCTATGATTTTTCTCGATATATGAAATTGATGTGAGTTTTAGTGGTTTGAGCTCCTATAACATGAATTTTGGAAAGTGAGTCGTCAACGAAGGTGTGGTTTAATTTATTTATTTTTAAGATTTTAAATTATTTTTTTTGTTTAATTTATTGTTTATTGTGTTTTGGATATTTTAATATATTGATATTAAATATATATATATATATATATATATATATATATATATTTAAACAAAAAACATTTGAAAAGTTAATTTCTAAATTATTCCTGAAGCTGCTGGCTTCATCACTTCAGCCTGTCTTGCCAATTATTTGTTGAAATCTCCTCCGTTGTGTGCTATATATAGCGGTCCAAGAAGCTTCGGTGGTGTGATCACAAGGAAACTTCTGGCATAAACATACTAATAGGATGCTGAGAAGTCATGATGTGTTGAGAAGCTCTAATAATCTCTCTGCAATTTATCACCATCTCCCCAATTTACCACCCTCTGCTTATTTCAAGGTCGAGTTGCAAGAAAAGATTTAATTCCCGTGTGTAACATGTCACCAACAACATTATTTGTCTGGCAAGTGGCTGGATGCTTCAATGTCATAGTGTAATTAAAACAACAGAGAATTTTGAAAGGGGAGGAGGAGAACGGCGAAGGCGAGGGATTACAAGGGGGCAAGCTCGATAAATTAATTACAGGTTATACAATGGTTAACAAAAGACTATCGAAACATAAACCTGATAAAATACAAAGACGTGAACAAGTTAAGCCCCTGCGTTTCAGGGGATGATAACCAGATTAGCAACCTCTGTTTGCAACGCTCTGAATTATGTGAAGACAAAGGAGTGCTGCTTTTACAAATGAACAAAGGGATGGAAGGATCAATGACCACACCAAAAGGAAAGGAAGATCAGCCGAGGAAAGAAGCTATTTACACACATTTTGCCCATATGGCCATACCCATACCCATAGAAAAATTATTTGCCAAAGCCCCCTCCTGCAATATGCAGGACTTCTCACCATCTGACCCTCGGCACGGGAGGCTAATGAAATATGTTGCACAAGATTCAGGATGCCAAATCAATGTTTCGGCATGGACGTGTTGGCGTGGTAGATCTTCACATCAGAAGATAAACTGAAGCCATGTACTAGCATCAGTGACATTAACAGATCATTCGTGTGCTTCTGCTGCTGCCGCTGCCAAAATGACAACTTCGTCGACTTGTAAAAGAAAATATGCTTTCATCTTGCTTTAGTGTTGTCATCGGCATAGATTGAGAATAGAGCATCAGTAGCACCAGCAGCAAGGAGTACTTGGTAAGGATGGAAGGTGAGGCAGCTTACAGGACTGATCTTCTGGCCCATGATGGTTAGGTGGTATGTAATGGAGTCTAATTGCTCACCATTTAGACTGAATAATTTGATAATTTGTTTTGCTGATCCGCTGGCAATAATAGGGGCATGCCTATGAACAGATAAAGCTGTGAGTGAGCCCCTGTGGGCCTTGATTGTGAGATAGGGATCCATAAGATTTCTCATATCCAGGAACTGCATGTCACCAGCCTGAGATGCACTGACAATCTGAAAGAAAACAAGAAAAAAGAAGTTCATGCATGGTGAGATGAATGCACCACCAGTATCGAAAAGCACACTAGTTACCTTTCCAGGATCAAGCCCAGGTTGAAAGCCAATCCCCACAACTCTTACCACATTCTCAGTGTGTGGCCGACTAGCACAAACAAGCCTAGCATTAAGAGGGCACAACAGTTCAGCAGAAAGGAACACAAAGCGCAATATCTTTTGAGTCTCTAATAAAGGTTACTGAATATTCTGATCTAAAATAAGATACATATTTCATCATAACCAACTATGCTAAAGATACTTAACTTTAATTAAATGGTGTGGCAGCTCGTGACTAGGTTTTTATTTCATCAAGTGATCATGTCATTAAATGTACATTCCATTATTTGAAAAGAATTTCCCTATCACAAATGCCACATTATTTAGTAATTAAAATTTTGTAAGAAGTTTTAGTACCCCTAGCATTGGGTTATAACAAAATCCCAAACACATTTCATCCATGTACAACCCCAAAACATCTCACTGGAAAACATCAGAAACCAGCATATATGTATTTAGAATCAGGATCATGTAAAACGTAGCAACAGTATACAAGCATATCAATATTGTCAAAAACCTGTAAACATTACTAGAGGGATAATTTACAAGCAGAGCTTACATTTCACGCATCCGGACATCATAGAGTTTGACAGATCCATCCACAAAACCAGCAGCAAATTGACCTCCATGAACTTCAGAAGCAGACTACACAGATAAACGTAAAAGACGATCTTTCAACATTATAGACAAGTTGCCAATAATAACAGCAGATATTATACAAATTCCTAAGCAGAAATGAAATAAAAGATTATTAAAGACAGACACTCTAAACAATAGTACACAAAATTATGAGAATCCTTAAATTGGGACAAGAATGTTCTAATACAAACATAATATTTGCCCATCACAAATTTTGGAATCCATAGGAATTCAATTTGAAGGTGCTATTGAAAGATGTAGTCCCAAGAGAACCAATTCACTTTTATGCCCGGCAACTATAAAGGCTACCCTATTCCCAATGAGATTGATACAAATACAAAGAGAAGAAATGAAACCTCCACAAAGCCTCTATCACTCTAGATAAAGGGCAACAGTATTGTAGAGCTGGAAAACAAGAGTGAAATGAAAATATGAAGGACAACTACAGCGATGAAAACTACTGGGAGGGAGGTGAACTGTTTCTCCAGTATGGTTGGCTTACACCAAGAGTATAACACCTGGCCTGTCATTTTGCTTTCACCATGGAGGAATTGATCGTCCATATTCAAGATGGCATACCATATCTTCTATTATTACAAATTATATAATTATAATGGATGAAAGCAGAGGCAGGGTTAAATAGAAATTTATGTGGCATTCTAAGAACAATGTTTTTTGGTAAAACTAAAGCAATATACTCTCAACCTCAGAAATTCCAGAAATAGAGGAAAGTTCAATCAGATGGAGTATAGGTATTGCGCCTTTCGAATGCCCAAGTAAATGGGAGGAAAGTTGAAAAGAAATATTCTAGGAAACAAGATCCATGGAGCCAACTGCAGCTAGTTAGGATCAAAGGCTGGGTTTCATCCGGTCAGAAACAGTTTTCTACAAACCTTGGCAAGATTTCTTTATATTCTACAGTTTATGATGTCAGGGAAAAATCTCAGATATGAATAGTTAATAGTTGAAAATCAACAATGGATGATAGCAAGTGATTGTTTTTGCCTTACAACCTGCTTTTCAAATTACTTTTCATCTTAAAAGGCATCAAATTGATGATTTTTTAGGTGTTTTTAGATGGTTATGATGTGCAATGTCAATAATTAAAAACAATCTTAAAAAAACGTAATGTTGATGCATTTTTTAATTTAAAAAACACCCTGAACCACAATACCAAACACACAAGACCCCATTTACTGTCTCCAGCAACCATCATTGTCAGAAATGACACAAGGCATTTGTTAAAGCCCCATGAGACAATCACATACCAGCATAATAGGAACATGCATGATAACTTTTTTTTTAGTGTTATTAGACTGCAATGCCAGCTGTAGTGTTTATGTGAGTACCTACCCAATCAAACAACTAAGCAGTAAATAATCAGAAAGTGAGGGAAATGAGGAAGTACAAAACGCCACGACAATAACAAAAACTAAGTGACCCATTTTCCATTTGTGAATGAAATATATTCATGCTGCCAGAAGCCCTATCATTCTCCTTTCACACGCACCTAAATCATTCCCGCATCCACAGGCACACCATAAACAAAAGAACAAAAGGATCTCTTTCAAAACCACACAACATTTTAAATTAGCAACTCTCGCTAATAACTTTGGTCTGCTATTATTACAGTAGCAAAAGAATGATACTACTTTTCAAAACCCCAGGAAACAGAACTCACCATTGCTGAGACGCTGCAATCTGAAGACGAAGGAATGGAATGAATAAGCTGCTCTTTATCCAGGTCCCACAGCATGATGGATGATATCTCACCAGAAGCATACTAGTGATGCAACATTAAAATGATGAAACTATTATGAACATCAAGTTATGAGTGTGAAAACATTACCTAAAGATAATCTTAAGAGTGAGTATATACCAGATATCCTGATTGTTGTTGCCAGTCCACAACAGCATTCAAACTCCGCACACCGGGTTTATGACCTTGGATTGAAGAAAATGCAGTGACAAGCTTTTGCTTACCATACACAGTGTAGTCTTTCCAAATTCGTATATTTCCATCACCTACAGCAAAAACAAGCACAGCAAAATGATTCTAGGCACTCGAATATCAGACCATTGTAGCCACCATGAAATGAATTTCTGATCGTAAAAATCATTACATGAGGCAACAAGAAGCAAACTGTCATCAAGCTCGTTTACAAGACAGAGCTTAGAAATTCCCTTGTCTGGAAAATCATGATTATCAAACCCATTGAGAAGGTTACCTTCCTTATAATTCCATACCCTACAAAGAAACAAGCATCACACATCTCAAAGACCAATACCAGAGATAAGATGAAAAAGACCTGCCTATCACAATTCACCATGGAAAAACAAACAAAAAAACCCATACTCCCACCTTTTAGTGATTACCCAAAGTCTTCCTGTTGTACCCCAACAGAATTTAGGTAGAACACATGCTGAATTTTTCTTACTAGATGGAAAAGGTAACAGAGTAAACAGGACTAAAGATGAATCTGAGTAATGCATGCAAGTTTTCCAACTATTTAAATCATGGCATCAAACTATGCGGTAAATATATAACCAAACTTGGCATGTCATACTGATATACCCATGTTAAAATAACATTATATAAAAGAATTATTGACAAGAGACTGGCTTGCCTAATCCGTTCATTCTCATCAGCAGCAACCACAATTGGAGAGAAAGGCTGCAGCAAGGCTGTCTTCGTACCAGTTTCAAACTTCGTATCCAAATTAGCAATTCTATTTTTAAGGTTGCTAACAGCTGACCAGGAAAATGAAAATTTCATCAGCTCAAGCAAGTATTAAAACAAAAATAAATAAATAATAGATGAGAAAACAAATAGAAAGGCCCACAGGAGTGCTGGCACGTTGCAATGTGCTCCAGTGCAAATTTTTCCCTCTCTTCTCTTCTAACTAATATTTCTTCAGTATCATCTGGCACGGTGAGAAGTGGCTTTGAGAAGTGACCACAACTCCATTTGTAGATGGTTGACTGAGGAAGTAAACTGCGTTCTGTGCCTCCAGAAGATGAAACAGAACCCAAGAGAGGATCTGCTAATCCTGAATCTGGAAAATTCATAAGGTGTGGCCTGAAATCCAAAGAACACACTCTACGCATTCCTGTTAAGTAACTTGGTCGAGGAGGGACTGACAGGAGGAGTTCTGAATGGTAGATGACCTGTTGAAAAATTCCGAAAGTAAAGATTATAGAAGATCAAAAGCTGAAGGTGCAAATGAATAAGATGACAAAATCAATTGCTTATAGTGATACAGCACAGTAACAGTAAAAAGATTTAAAGAAAAGAGTTACCTGCATTCATGTCAAACCAAGATGATGAACGAGTCATCCCAGCAACACTTGGATATGGAGATGAAGTTTTTGGATCACCAGGTCGTCCACTACTACCAGCAGAATTTACAGATTTTGTCACCACTTGCTCAATTCCAATAATAGACAGTACACGTCGACCAAGGCTTGCTATGCGAGGAGAAGGATCCTTGGCCAAAGTGCACATAGCTAGTACACACTGGGAATATAATGCATTATCTAGTGGCTTTGGCCTTGAATGGTTTACTGCCCCATTGCTGACAATGTCATTCAATATACCAGAATTGGAATGCTGAGATGAATCATCAGATAAAGGTGATCCATGCATGATTCCAGCTGTAGTAAGAGGACTACTAGTGGATGCCCTTCCATCTCGAACCACAGATGGGCTTGTCACTACCAACTCTTGTCAAAGGGCCAATTTGAGATGAAACAATACTTGCATGTGGCACATACTGATTTGGGTTGATGTATCCGCTACCTGTAGCTTTTATATGGACCAAAGAAGGTAATGAATTGAGCAGAGAATTAGACTGAGGTTTCCAATATGAGGCAGCAATTGACTTGAGGTGCTGTTTGTGGCCAAATGCAAAGCGTGCCAGAGCTGAACAAAGACAACTGAATTCACTCAAGATTCAATATTGTAATCCCAAGAAGTCACTAAACAAAGATGAAACAGAACCAAAAAAAATAGAAACTGAATTCACTCAAGATTCACTATTGTAATCCCAAGAAGTCACTAAACAAACATGAAACAGAACACAAAAAAGAATCGACTGCCCCATACATTGATACCCCTACACATGCCCCAGTGCAGGTAAGGAGATAAAGTGGACATGACAAGGCAAAAAGGTGCCACTCAACATTGCTTTTCGAGGGAAAAGCCATGATAGGTTTTACTGTAAAGTAGCAAGTGCAAAAATGTCACTGTGTTTTCAAGGACAGAAACATACAGCATTGACATGACAAAGATTGCTTTCAACTTGATTAATTTTTTCAAATGAACTTGGCTACATAATAGATTGAAACAATACAGGAGGCACTGAAACCTTAACAGTTCATGAATATATAAGCATTAAGTAGATCTATGAGCAAAGCAAGAGGATGCAAGCCCAGGATCATCCAGGCTTGTAAGTACACTCACTGGCTTTGGATAATGTAATATATATATATATATATAAGCCCTCAAGATTTTACTTCTGCCGACAAGAGAAAAACATTTTCCCATGAAACAGATAAAAACCAAGATTAGGAGGCAGAAAAAGGCAAAGAGTAGGTTGCCTTTTCAGGTATTCATTTGGCAACTGAAATGTTAACCATGTCACCAGTAATAGTTGATATTGTTAACCTGCTCCCTACTGAATCATGCATGATAATTGTAATTGAAAGCATAATCATAAAAAGAAAGAAAAATGATCCATCAAGTATAGAAATACAAACTGATAGTTATCACATACCTACAGCAACCTCTGCCCTAACCAGTGGACTTCCATCTGACACAAGGCTTAATAGACTTCTAATAATACTAACTTCAGCTCTAACTTTTTCATCATCATCACACTCATCATCTCCATGAACACCATCTCTGCAGACATCACCGCCAACATCAAGCAAGGTGGCCAGTGCAAATGCAGCAGAAGCCCTAACCTGAAATGAATGGCTTCTGTATTAAGAGGCTTAATAAATAAGCAAAATCACTAAGAACTGCGAAGGAAAACAAACTAATTAAGAGGTAAACCTCTGGTTGGGGCACCAACAGTAGAGGAGCATATATGGCAGGGGCATCAGCCTGCAAACCTAGCATCTGAGCCTCTGTGAAATCTTCCCACAGCTTTCCCAGGCAGAGGCAAAGCCACTGAAGAAACAAAGGTTCAGTTTGTGCATCAATTGGCACTGATCCTCGTAAGTGCCTCAAGCACACATGAATTAAATCAGCTTCAATACAGGCTTCCTGGCCCCGTCTGTGCCCATCAACAATAACAGCCAAAACAAATGCAGCCATTGCCCGCTGTTCTGGATATGCTTCCAAGCTATCGAGAAACCTAATAAAATATGTATGTCCCCCATCCTTAACAAGGTCAACCTGGCATGACTGAGAACGACAAAATGGAACTTCATAAGTACTTTTGTAGAAATGATTAGAGTAGAAGGTAAGTAATTCTGACAGGGGTAACATTTACAAGGTAAAGTTTTTGAAAAAAGAATAATAGCCACAATAAGATTTCAAGACAAGGCTCATGAAATATAATTTCTTATAGTGCCAAAATTGCCAGCCTAAGCAATTCTTTGAGCAATAATATCACTTTTGTACTCTTTATGGGTTGGGAAAACATCATTTTAGCAATGCAAGATGTATTTAGGGACATCAATATTATTACATCTTGTATCAATTGACAATATCGTTTTAGCAATAATGCCCCAAAGGCAAAAACCCTATGTATTTTAAAGTTTCTTCGGTAGCTAGTATACCTATGACTAATTATGTGCATCACTGGAAATGATCATTTGCTGCCTTTCAACTTATGCTAACCAGTTTTACAATATATATAATGCAAGTAAAGATTATTATACTCCAATAACTCCACAAGAGACCAAGAACATTCAAAATGTTGTCTCATATGCCACCATACATGCAATGAATTTGTCAAAAAGCTGAAGTTAAAAATTTACCTTATCAAGTGCTAGAATTTTTGTCCATATGAATACAAGAATTTGCCTTAGTTCTGGTGTTGTTGTTTGCAACAGCTTCAAAACATATGGAAATATTCCAACAGATAATGCCTAGAAAAACCAGACCCATTCAATAACTTCATAATAATAAAATTCCAACTAATGCGCCCTAGTTCAAAAAAGAAAATCACTAGCACCAAAGAATTCAACAGCAAGTACCAGATCTACTGCCCAAAGTCCCATATCAAGGAATCTCCCCAGAAGGACCAGTGCCCGGAACCGATGGCTTTGACTAAGCAGAACCTGTAGATAAATAAGTAAGAGATGTCATCATATAAAATGTTAATGATTAAAAAACAGAATAAAAGAATAGACTTTAGCTAAGACAGGCACTACAATGTGGATAAAATCAAACCTAATATAAAAGCATTTTACAAGTTTATTTTTCATAATTACAAACTTAAGGGAAAGCTACTTATGATTTTCTTGAAACTAACATGGGCTAAGTGTCACACACCTGAAGAACAATAGGTAACTGCTCAGGTGGCTTCTTATGTTCAGAGCCATGGTCCAACCACACCTCAAAAGCTGTCAGTTGTTCAGTAAAAAAAGGACTCGGCTGAAAAAAAGAACATGTTGCTTAGACATAATAAATTTTTATGCCTTGGATGGACAACAGGTAATAACATTAACAAGTAAAATAAAAAAGATAGTAGTCTTCCGAAAGCATATGATAATTATTCCGAAAGCAATTTCATTACATTTCAGTGTAACATAGTACCAATGAAACACACCTGGAATTCTGAATTAGGGTCCTCGACCATAGATGGAAGCTGCGAGAGGCAAATTTCAGCAGCCATATCCCATGCATCCCTGCATTGAACCTTAGTGAAATAGTGATAAATGGATACACAAACACACCGCAGAATTAACAAAATGAGCATCTCCTCCAGTACCACATATGATGCTGATGGGTTGGTGGCAACATTGGGTGAGAAATTGGAGAACAATTTGCCGAACGCATAATTCTTTCAGCAAGTAAGAAATTTCTGAACAGACTGGCAACTAACAAATCTTGTCTGAACAACTTCTGAAAAAGATCTACAGGGTAAATTTAAGCATCAGCTATGTGTACCAAAGTGCACAGATGACAAATCAAAAATGCATTATTTATTAAGAAGCAGCTACCACGGGGAAGAACATTCCAAGCAATAGTGTCTGTCACTGCAGTAAAGATCCAGTTCAATTCTCCCAGAAGTGTTTTACGATCGTTTTGCCGGCCAGGAATTTTATCAATTAATGAGTAGTCAAGGGAGTCGCAAAGAAGTGAACGTCTGTAAAACCTGCAGTGCAGGGATCAAAATAACTAAATGATTAACAAGCTATATAAAACAAAAAACATCAATGACCACAAATTCAGGTATGAACCACATGAAAACTGCAAATATCAAGACAACTTGATATAGTTCACTTAGCTATTCCTTACAAAGCCAACAAATAACAAAATAATACAGGGCAATCACAGGCAACAACAAAATGTAATTATGCACAGAGCAACATGGAAATCCTTTTCCAAAAGCCAGGAAGCTGCTATATGAAAGGAAAAGAAATGATGAATTATAACAATCAGAACTAAACCAAACAAAGGCACCAGCCTGACCATTTCAATGCCATCTTGATAGGAGTGGTGAGGCATGAAGTGAACACATCAGCTGGAAATTCATCACTTTGTGGCAAAGTCTCATGTGCTTCACAGGCTGCGAGCAGAATGCAATTGCTCACAGACCCAGAAGCACTCCAGTCATGAAGCTATTTATAGAAAAGAAACAGAAATAATAGTAATCAGACCACTAAAATTGTGGGATCAAATTTTATGAATAGCAGCTGAATGGATACACAGTAAGAAATTTTATAGGAGCACAATTGCCGAATACCTCTAGAAATGCATTGACTATCATCCCAGCAGCAGAGCAGTCAAAAACATAGATTGATGGTGTTCTTAGCCAGGAATCAAGATCACTGATTGGCAAGGGAATATATTGTGTATAGCTCTGAACCAGTCCAAGGGCAGGATAGTTTTAGCATGTTACATATAAAACTATTTAGAAAGAGGATTGAAGCAGTGAAATGCAGAAACTCGTCAGCTAAAGGAGTAAAAAGAAATACCTTATTGAAAAGCCAGATTTCACCATTAGCAGTTGGCTTTGGAACACCGTGCCCATTGTAATGAAACAGAACTCTCTCGGACTTGGCATGTTTTCGGCATGTATTACAAAGTTTCTTCACTTCATCAACTGTGGGATCAAGTTGAACCTTGTAGCGAGCCTGGTCATAGAGAAACAACGTAAATACAAATGAAACTATAGAGATAATTCAAAGTATAAGGTACTTGTCGAGAATTTCCTCACCTTAGGTTGCCACCTTTCATACTGAATGCTCAAGCTTTTTCCAATTGTTTCAAGAGCTTTTTGAGGTGCCATTGAAAATGGATCTGTCAAAAAAGGAGATTGTAAACTAAAAAAGGAGGATTTAAATTCATATATATAAAAAAAAAAAAAAATTGTTCTTAGCACTCTTAATAATGCTTCACTTGATTGCCAAAATGATAAGATGATAGGTAAGTAAATTGGATTTAAAGTACGTGTTGCAAAATTCAGAAAGCTCCCAGGTTCTAGAACTTTGCTTCCTTTCATACAATCAAAACATTACAATCATATGAGTCCAATGGTAACATAAATAATCAAACAAGTTTAAAAACCGCATGATTCAAACATCAAAACAAAAGCTAAAGTGAAAGCAGCACAGAATATGAGTAGAGAGAAGACAAAAATTTAAAACTAATAAGAGAGAATCAGCAGCTAAAACTGCACCTATCCAGCATTCCATTCTGGCACAAGGGGATATCTTTATTACATCCGGAGGATCAACACTGATGTTTAAACATAAAACTAGAGCTACATATCCAGTCTTCATCTGCACAAAAAGTTGAGAGCTAAATCAAAAGACAAACACATGTAAGCATATAACTCCTAAGCATATAGAACAAAAATTTATCACAGTAGGCACAACATGGAGATGATAAAAAAAAATGACTAAGTAGAAAAGATGTGATTAATGATATATTACCATCCAAGCCCTTCTCAATAAAAGAAAAATATTCAATACAAAGAATAGAACTTTTGTGAACAGCATAATCTGAGGCAACAACATCCCACAATGTGTAACAACTAAATGCATAAAATAAATTCCCTACTTACTAACTCATTCAATATTTTCTTACAAGAAGCTATTTTCAGAGGACATGATTTATTGTTTTTGCAAAATCATTTTCTTCTAATCCTTCCACGCGATAGAAACAGTACCCTATTCTTAATAAGCACACATGTCATTCACAAGATTTCATGGCATTTGCCAAAATTTATGGCAATCCCAAAGAAAAAAGGTGGCCAGCCCTGTGAAAATATTAAAGCATTTGCCAAAATTAGGACCGTCATTGTACCCTATCATTCAATCTTAGCACAATGTTAAGCTTGGACTGTTGCCTTCTAGAAAATTTTCATTTTTTTTCCCAAGACAATAAACAGTGCCACAAAAGAAATCAATTAGTACTTTTTTAGCTCAAAAGCACCAATGCCAAGCATGTTAATTTACCAGCAGACATTCAGGTTATGCATGGCATGCACAACAGATGGTTGCATGGGAAATATGACAAACCTCATTGCAGCATTGAAATCTCATTAGCCATTTGAAAGTTAAATGAAGACTTTTTCATCCAAAGTAAAATGTAATGGAGACCTAAATCATGAAGACAGCGACCCTTAAATTTCCTCAGCTGACTTTGTTTCAAAATCTCACAAAGCTCCATACTCGTCAGAGGTCGCATGATCTTTATTTCCGCTACTTTCGTCCACTTCAACATTTCTACACCCAAATTCCCCTTACTTGATTGTTAAGCTAATACAAAGTCACGCATTTGATGGCATAAACTTTTTACCAACACAGCAAAATCCTAAACAGTACTTCTCTATAAACTACACTTCATTTCTAGGGATGCCATGTTAAAATTCCCACGTCCTGAAGACAATCCTCTATGAAACAAGAACCAAGATCATCGAGTGCCACAATTTAAATTTACATTGAATCAAAACCCCTTCAAAACCCCAAAAGGAACACATTTTCCGGTGATCACACAACAATCATTTACAAGTCTGCACAACCCGAACAAAAATCCCATCTCCCCTCAACAGTTCCATTCTGTATTCACACAACTAATTTCTCAAAAAGGCCTTTTCAATTAATAACTACACAAACAAACCTAAACGACCAAATTCGCTTCAAAATCATAAATCCACCCAAAAAATGACCTAACCAAAAAAACCCTAAAAAACCTACAACTCATCCACATTCAATCAAACACTAAATTTCAACAACACAGCATCTTACTCTGTCCTTTGGCCGCCATTTTGAAACAGGTCCACTGTCAGACGGACCAGTAGGCACTGAAGCTTCAAATGCCTCATGTCTGAGCTCACTCAAAACAGCACTCTGAGGCAAATACGCCATACTAGTCGTTGTCGCGGCTGTACTTCCTGTCGTCGCATTGCCTCCGCCGTAATTACTAGTGCTAGCAGTATCAGAATCTCTATCTCTATTATTGCTGCTGCTGCTGCTGCTATTATGATTAGTATCACTGTTATTATCTCTTCTTGCTGAATCAAGAGCGTCGTCTCCGTGACTTGACGGAAAATCATCGTAATGGTTGGAAACCAAAGCAACTGATGATTGTGAGGAGCATCTTGACGCCGTTAACTCTCCCAATGCCATCCAAATCCCTAAAAAACAAGACTAGCATGTACAGATTTTTTTAGGAAATGGAGATTTGTTTTCAAAACCCTAGCTTTCGGAAGTGATGAAACGATATCGTTTTTGGAATCAGAAGAGAGAGTGGGATTTTTTGCGGCGGTGGTGTTTATTTACATAGGGAGGGGAGGGGGTTAATCAACGAAACCGCTGAACCAGCGGCGCATGGAGATGCGTAGGAGAGAAGAGAGAGAATCCAGCTCGGTGGGTTGGTGGTGGTGGATGGTTGTGGTTGTCACTGCGGTGGTTGCGGTGGTGGAGGAGGAGGGGGGGCGCGCATAGAACAGTGTGGAGGCGCAACGAGAGAGGAGAGGGGGGGGAGAAATGAAGTGAAAAACGGAGAAAAGAGGGTGCAGAGAGAAATAGGATTTTTGTTTGGCAAGTGAGGGTGTGTATAGGTGTATTTTAAATTGTTAATTTTATTTTAATTATTTATGTTTTTTAATATAAGGTAGCTAATTTAGTTATTTTGTTTGAATTATGACCGATATAAAATAAGTATGGATTTTAAAATTGTTTTATAGTTCTATTGCTGATGTGGTTTCTTATTTTCAGTTTGTGGATGAATTTTACCTTCTTTTCATGCGCGCGCGCGCGTGTAGGGAGAGAGACTTATATATAAGATTTAGAATTGATTTTATATATATATTGTGTTTAGTTATTATTTTAAAATAAAAGATATACATAAGATACATGGATTTTTTTATTGAAAATATAAAAATAAAAACATGGATATTAAATAATTTTATCTTTGAAATTTTATATACTTTTAAAATAAATTTGTTTTTGCATTTGATAAATACTTTTGAAAAAATTTAAAAAATTTATATTTACTTCAGATTAATATTTTTTATATTTTTAGATTATTTTGATGTGTTGCTATTAAAAATAATTTTTGTAAAAAAAAATCATTTTAATATATTTATAAGTAAAAAATATTTTAAAAAGCAATCACAACCATACTTTCATTTCTATTATATTATTTTTATTGTTCTTGTTTTTTTATTTTAAAATAGTACAAAAAGATTGATTTTTTATCTTTTTTAAAAAAAAAATTGAGGATTAATTATGCCGAGATATTTCTTCTTAAATTCAAGTTAAATGCGAGAGAGATCTATGATGTATGAGATAGTGGGTTTGGTGAAGGTATATTTAGCCTCATTCGAATTGCAAGCACGAGTTGCTAATTGAAGAACATTACTGCAAGTTGTTTGGAATTAATTTTAGGAAAAGAATTTAATCTCTACACATGAAAATATTGAATGGTGTCTTGAGAGTGAGAGAGGGATTAGGAGGGAAATTAGGTTTAGGGATTAGGCAGCTAGCAAATCAAGATGGAAAGCATTAATTCCGAATTTCATTTTTGCCAATATTCTATTAATTTGGGGTAAAGATTAATATTAAAGTTTATTTATGGAAAATAACTAACTTGGTAATTGAAAAGGAAATAGTACCATGAAAGAGAAGCCATTGACCAATCAGTGCTGCTGCCATGGCAGTAGCCAGCCAGCTAAGCTATTGTACATGCGTGTACATTAAGGTGTCCTTGAAGATAGATACCCACGTTTCAAGTAGCAGGAATGATATGATGTACCCTGTGGGGCATTTGTTTCACCGTTGCTAGAAGCAATACTGTCAATGGATCCTACTGGATGTCATCGGGGTTATTTTTTAATTTATTAAAATAATATATTTTTTATTTTTAAAAAATTTAAATACATTAAAATAATTTAAAATTTTTAAAATATAAATAAATTTTAACAAAAAAATATGCTTAACCTCAATTCAAACTGATATTTAATGATAAAAGACCTTGATTATGAGTTAAAAAACTGATTCAAGTTAATTGAATTAATTTTAAATAATATTATTTTATTTTTTAAAATAAAAAAAGTTATATTAAATTGTGATATGATTATGAGTTGATTTGTTGAATTTAGCTTAATCAATTGTAACTTATAAACCTGGCTTTATGCAATGATTTATCCATCTAGAATCTAATTTGAATTTAGTTTGGATTTAGTCATATTTTTATTTTACTTGATATGTTTATTCATGATACAATTAATATGATTAAAACTTAAATGGGTTTGATTTTATTTTTTTAATTCAAAATGATAATCAAATCTAGAGCCAGACCTGTTTATGTAACTATGAGTGATCTATCCTTTTCTTTGGTCAATACATGTTCGTGTGAACTGTGTATGCTAGAAATAATTCAACAATCAAACTTATAAATGTGAAGATATTTTGAGAAAAATATTCCATAAAATTTGAACAAGTCCCATTTCACAGTATGTAACCATCTTCAGGAAAAATAAAGCAATTTAAGGAGAGATGATGAATACTTTGAGACATGAAGTTATAATTGAGAGTGTGGTTCTGGTTATTTTTTAAAGTGCTTTTCATGTTGAAATATATTAAAATAATATATTTTTATTTTTTAAAATTATTTTTTAGATCAGCGCATCAAAACGATACAAAACATATAAAAAAATTAATTTTAAAAAATACGGGTACAATCATGTTTTCAAACACTCACGAACTGCCTTTGGCTTTGGCTTTTGTTTTAGAAATCAATCATGTTTAAATTTTCTTGTATTTTTAAATTAAATATATGTTAATATTAAAAATAAATTTTAAAAATTAAATTAATATTATATTAATATTTTTTAAAATAAAAATATATTTTAAAAAATAATTTAAACCACAATTTCAAAAATATTTTTTACATGTTATAAAATCATTATCAAAATCTCTAGGATATCGGTGTTGTTCCGGATTGAGGTGATTCGTGCTGAGTACAAGGAGCTATCCCATTTCTGCACGTGGTGCTAAAACTGAAACACACATAAGGGAGAGGTGGACATGGAAAGGAGAAGCATGTGCAAAACTAGGCTCTACATTTGCCAAAAAAACCAATAAATTCAAGTAAATTTTCCCAATTTACTTCCTAAAAAACCTCATTTGTTTGAATGAGATTTTCATGGTTCATGCATCGAATAAAAACAGATCTCGTTAGCCAATTTTATAAATTTAACCATCGAGATTATTTAGAAAATGAATTTGAGAAAAACAATTCGGTAGTTCATCTATTTTTTAGGAGGAAAAAAAAACCACCAAAACCATAATGGTAAAATTTTTTTTTTTACTACATAAAATAATTTTTTCTAACATATAGCTTCATCTAATAACTCGAAATTTAGATCGAGTGAAGTTTTTTTTCTGAAACCAAGATGAATTTTAATCTTGTTAAATTTAAATTTAAGTAACCTAACAAGTTAATCTATAACTCAGTTGACTCAGCATCAAAGATTTTATTTTTATAATTTTTATCTAAATTTTTTTTAAAAAAAAAATGAATGTTGTTTTTTATTAACTTAATAAACTTATAACCTGAATGTTAGATTTCATAACCATGTACTTAAATAGTATATTGCGTGTTTGTTAACATGGTACATGATATTATTACAAAAATCTTTTTCAAAAAGGGATTAAAAAAATATATTTTTCATATATTTTTTATTTATTCTATCATCACTACATCAGAAACCATCTAGAAAATATTAATTTTATGTTTTTTTATATAAAAAACAATTTAAAAACATATCTAACCACAAAAATAAACAATTAGAAATCTCAAGAAAGAGTAAAGTTTTTCTACTCCGATATGTTTTCAACAAAGACATGATGCTTCGTCCGACCAAAATAGACACGCTCGCAACTTCGTCTCTAATGTCAACTTCTTGTTTACTCAAGCAACGCTCTCAATCATTTCTGGTAAACGTTAAGCGCCTTCCTTGCCATATCACGAATCCTATGATCATTACATTAAAGAAGCAGATTTTATATGTTACAATGGATATATAAGGCGTTGAAAGGTGTTGAAATTAACCTTAAAAATCATGGACGTGAGGGTATAATTTTGCTGCTGAAACGCCTCTCCTGGTTTCTGATGTCATCCTCCACCGTCATCTCTGCAATTGAAAATCTTTTTTCCATCTCCCCCGTCTAATTTATTTTTCTTGAAATAAAACCTTGGTGTTAGAATTCTTTTATATGATCCTGAGATTGAGTTTTATATATATATATAAAAAAAAGGGTACCCCGCCTCTATATTTCACCCGATATTAATTTTATATATTATCATCATATACTAGCTGTTTTTATTTGAAAGGTGTGAGAGGTTAAAAAGCAGTATGATAATATTATAAATGCATTGAGTACAAAACTATTTTAGCTAGCAATCACTTAATCATCTATTTTTATATTTAAAATAAATATTTTTTATGTGACAACGATTTCTTTTACTAAAAGTATTTACAAAACCCATTTCATGTGGTAAAAGTATTATATATTTGTCTTCGTTTACCGTGGATTACACTAGTTAAATTACTATTTTATTCTTCATTAAAAAATAAAGAATTGGTCTTGAAGGGTTTTTCATAAGATGCATTTGTTGTTCTAGAATTGTTTGGAGTATCTTGATCTTTTTAAAAAATTTAAATAATTAAATTACTTAATTACTCTTGAAAACAAAAGTTACTTTGTCATAGCGGTTTTTTCACAATTTCTTTTACTGTGTATGGTTTAATTACTCTATTATCCTTGAAGAACAACCATTCTTAGGCTTGCTTTAGGGGTACATTATTTATTTCATGTTGGTTTTTTTTTTTTTTTGGCAATACTAGTGTGATTCCAGAGATAATTTGATAATTTAATTAATTAAAAATAAATAAATAAAAGGAAAAGTGGCACCCCGCCTCTACTTTTGATCATATTTCACCCGATATTAATTTTATATATTATCATCATTTACTAGCTGAGGTTATTTGAAAGGTGTGAGATGTTATAGAGCAGTAAGATAATATTATAAATGCATTGAGTACAAAACTTTTTAAGCTAGCAATCACTTAATTATTTATTTTTATATTTTAAATAAATATTTTTTACATGAACGAATTTTTATACTAAAAGTATTAACAAAACCTATGAATTTCATGTGGCAAAAGTACTGTACATTTGCCTTTGTTTATTGTGGATTATACTAGTTAAATTATCATTTTGCCCCTCATTAAAAAAAAAAAAACAACTAGTCTTGGAGGGTAAATGAGTTTTTTTCACAGGGGTCATTTGTCGTTCTAAGATTGTTTGAGGTATCTCGATCTTTTACAATTTTTTTAATTAGTGAAATTGCTTGGTTACCTTTACCAGTAGAGAAAAGTAACATTGGCCGAGGGGTTTTTTCGACAATTCCTTTTGCTATGTATAGTTTGATTACTCTATTACCCTTGAAGCACAAAAATTCTTAAACTTGACTTCAGGGGTATATTAGTTATTTTATGTTGGTTTTTTAGCAAAACTCAAGTGATCTCAAAGGCATTTAATAATTTAATTAATAAAAAAAAATGAAAAGAAAAGTCTGAACACGCTAATAAGTAAACCACTCCACCATCTCTTAGACAGAGCGTGTGATCACTCACAAAGGTGAAAACACATGCTTTCTTGGTGTTTTTCGATTCATAGCAGCGAGGTAAACCTTCCAAGGCAGAGCGGTTTGACAATGATTGGCTTTGTTTTTCTTCTTTTTTTCCCCTTTCTTCCTTGGTTTTTATACCTTCCTTTATAGCATTTCACAACAACCATTCAATTTTATTTTTCTTAGGATTTGGACATTGTTCTTTTAATTGATTAATTTATAGAATTGAATATTTTTTATTTCATCCCTCATCAATTTTGTTCATTTTAGATCCAATCCTTATTTTTTTATTTCTATTTATTTTTTTATTGATATTTTTAGAATTATTCCCTATATATAAATTCATCCTCCCTCATTATACTTTCATATCAGATTCTATCCTCGTTATTTTGATTGCTATTTTTTTTAACATTGATAAGTTTTAAAGATTAATATTTTTTTTCAATTTCAACATTAAATTGAGCTTTCTGATTGACATCTAAAATTTAACAGTTTGTGAATTTAAGAGATTAATTTAAGTTTAAGAGATCTATTTTGATTCATTTGATGAGTTTTTTAAAAAAAAAAAACTCATGTTTTCAGTTTTATCAATTGACATTTGATTTAATTAGATATTGGGCTATGTAATTGTTTTTCTTTGTGTAGGATTTTTCACTGCTCTTAAAAACGAGCTGAGTTATCTCGAGTTTTTTTTTATATTTTTTTCTTTATTGGATTGAGCTTGTTTTAAAAAAAAATCAAATTAGATTAATTTCCAAAATATTTATTTCTCAAGATATATCATCTAATATGTCATCATCTTTATCTATTTAAATATTTTTTTAAGGTAGGGAAAATATACTTAGCCCGTAGGATAGCGTGAGGTAAAAGATCTTTTTATTTTTCTTTTTTTTTAAATCATGTTTTTTTTTTATCTTACCCCTTACCATTTAATTTATTTGGATATTGGGCTCTTTTTTTTTAATATGATTCTTCATTAATTTTGAAAATAACATAGGTTATTCTGAAATTTTTTTATTTATCGTTCATTGTTATTTTTTAATTATATTATTAAATTAATTCAGCTTAATGGATCTAGTTACCCAAGTCTCAATTTTTTCTTTCTTCTTTAAAAATAATGGTATAAGCTAAGTCATTGCAAGAGTCCCATTCTAGGTTTACTCAAGCCATTTTTTAGGATTTATTTTTTAATTAAATGTTTTTTTTAATTCAAATCTTTAATATTTAATTAATTTAAATAAGAGCTTTTAATTTATCTTGATTTTGATTCCATGATGTTGCACGGGCTCAAGCTCTATATTAAAAATTTCACGAGTCAAATATGATAGTCCTGATCAATCTAATATATTAACATTTTAATAATTTTATTTTCAAAAAATATCATATAGTGCCATCTCAATATCTTTATCTATTGAACTTTTAAATTTTTTAAAAAAATCT